>PVIA01003363.1:0-171149 GCA_004024845.1 Tonatia bakeri
AAAAAATTCAGTTCTTTATCTTCACTTTGGGAAAGACGGAAGAAACATTTTTTTCTGCTTGGTTAAGGCCTCAGTGCAACGCTGATGAGGGTGGTTTTCGGGTTAACAAATTGGAAAAATTAAGGTGTGCTGACCACGAAGTTTTGAAAGGCCAGGCACACGGCCACGAGGATGGTTTGACTATGCTACTAAAATGAGGAACCTTTCTGGTCCCAGTCAGAGGCCAATAAAACCGTGGTCCACCGGGATTTGACTGAGAGTGGGATTCCGGGACACTTGGTATTTAGGGCGAAGGTCAAGCCAGATGGAGAAGAAAGCAGAGGGGAGGTGGGACAGAGGCAGGGGTGGGGTGTAGCCCTCTAGAAGTGTGCCCAGGCCCACCCGGTGTGGCTCAGTGGGGTGGGCGTGGTTCTACCAAGCAAAGGGTCATTCCTGGTCAGGGCACAGGTCTGGGTTGTAGGTTAGGCCCTAGTCGGGGCGCATACAAGAGATTACCCATCGATGTTTCTCTCCCTCTCTTTCTCCCTCCCTTCCCCTCTCTCTAAAAGTAAATAAAATCTTTTTTTTTTTTTTAAGTAGACCTCAGGTACAGCACTGCCCGTTGAGTAAACCCTAAAATCCTTGAGCATATTTGGGGTTAACTCTACACAGAGAAGGCTCTTCTCTTTGCATTATGCTGTCTGCCATGCGGCCCATATGCCTGCCTTCAAAGCTAGCCAGGAGTCCGTGGTACCTCTTAGTAAATGCCTGCTAGGTGCCAAGCATGCTAACAAATGACCAACACGCCTTGTCTCTCATCACAACGATCCTCCATGTAGAGATGAGGAGGTGAGGTTCGGGACGACACAGAGATACATGTGGTGTGTGGCCACGTGATCAGGTCTAGCCCACAGCCAAGGCGCTCCCCCTCCCCCTCCCCACAGGTAACCTGCCGCTATTGCTCACTGTCGCCTGGACTCCTCCTTTCCATCTATTTCCCCGTTTTGTTGTAAGCGGTCCAAGCCATGGACCCTGTTTGTGTGTCATCGGCAAAAATCACAGGTTATTTTTACTTCCCGCTGGCAAAAAGTCAGCCAATTCAAATGAAATGATAATTTCTATGTGAGAAAATAGTTTGGCATTTTCTGAAAATGCAAATAGAAAACATCTTAAGTTCTCGGTTGGCAGAAGATAGCCTTGTCGTTTCATGGGAGGTACAAATAAGACCATTGGGGTGCAGAGTTGCCATGTGTTGGTTTGAGAACTGGAGAATCAGATGTTTCTAGAAGAGAGGCATAAATAAGCATGTGATGGGGTTGTCTGCGTACAGATAGAATACTCATATACTGAAAGCATTATGATTGGTCAATTCTGGGCAGAGGGGCTGGGAGACATACAGGGATCAGTAAACAAAAGATTCAAGGAGGACGATTAAAACCCTAAGCCAAAAACATGTTCTAAAACCTAGAACTTCTCCAGCTCTGGACACATAGCTCAGTCAGTCAGAGCATCAAGCTGATATAAGATTATAGGCACTTACCAGAAGCCACCAAGGAGTGCATAAATAAATGAAACAGCAAATCGATGTCTCTCTCTCTCTCAAATCAATAAAAAAAAATTGTTTTTAAAGAATAAACCTTTAAAAAAAGCCAGAACTTTTCAGAAGTATATTGTATTCAGGCCATGATACTTAGTAGTGAAATATTAGAGGCATTCAGAATAAAGCATGTTTTAAAACCATTTGCAAGTTCTAATCTTTTGCAATAAGACAGAGAAAAGATGAGGAAATATAATAATTTGGAGGAAGGGGGCAAATTTATCATTACTTACAGATGAAAATAGTTACTTAGAAGGTTCAGAAGAATCAACTAGCCAGCTCTTTGGATTAAAAAAACAACAACAGGGAAGTGGCAAATACAAAATAAAAATGCCTAAGTATAAAACTTTTCTCAGCAAACAGTTATAAAATTTAATAGAGAAATTTTGTTCACAATAGCAATGAATAAATTTGAGGCTATATCAAGAACACCATGGAGAAACTACAACTTAACAGAAGTTTATATGGGAAGATAAATGAAAAACATATTTATTTCTACATGAGAAAACTCAGCATTAAAAAGTCCTCAAATCCCCACATCTTAATGTATAAATTACATTCTCTTACATTTTGAACTTGGTAAGCTGTTATGGAATAACAAACAGGGAGCATAATCCAGAAAATTAATTGTAATGAGGAAGGACTTGCATTACTAGGTACAAAAGCATCTTCTTAAATTATAAGAACAAAAAAAGAGGGTTTGGGCAAAAGAAGTGATGGAGACAAAAAGATATTAAAATAAAATTTAAAAGCAAGGAAACAGGCCCAATAACGTACAATATTTCAATCAGTAAGATAAATAGATTTTCGTAAATAGGTTCTTACCACACGGACCAGAATAAATTTTAAATAAATGAGGAATTTAAATGTCTTTAAAAATAAAAAAAGCCACTAGTAGAAAATAGAGGTTAATATTGATCTGACTCCAGTATTTATAAGGCCTTTGTAAATGTAAAAACAGAGGAAGAAAGAATAAAAATATATTTATGCACTTAAATTCATTAACATATACAAAAATGCATTAACAAAAATCAAATGACAAAATGAAGAAAATTTTTGCAGTGCTTTATGGTGAAAGCAGTAACTTACTATGCAAAAATTTTTATAGTTTAATAGAAAATCAGATTTTTAAGTTTTAAATAAATAAAAATAACACACAAATCACATACAGTCAAACACCACAAATAGCCAAGAAACAGAAAGAAAGTTAACACCACAAATAACCGAAGAAATACAAATCCTAGTAAGAGTCAAAGTTTCTTAGTTTTGGAAGGGCTAACGACAGTTTGTGAATTCTGCATTCACATTGCGCACAGGTGGGAATACATGCTGGTCTTAATACATCAGAGGGTGACGCTGCAAAACATAGCCCCCCAAAAAATGCCTTTGGCCCAGGAATTTCACTTTTAGAAATTTCCAGAGGAAATGGAGATGCACTCATAGATTTTATAAAAACAGAAAGTTTCAAACAACACACATATCTCACTAGGGGCCAAATACATGAGCATATCTACGACAAGGAAATAGAGTGCCGGCACAAAAACCTTGTTTTGTAATAGTTCTAACAACCTGAGGAGATAGTTAATATGCCTTGTCCGGTGGGAGAACCAGGTTATGAAAGTACAGTAGGGTCCCCACTGTACTTTCCAGATACACAAATACATTGGGGATGAAAAAGTGCAGGAAAAGGATTAGAAAATGTATATCACAGTCTCGATAATGATTCTATTCAAGCAGTGGGACTATAGGCCGTTTCCATGGACTTTTTTTGTGCTTTTGCATAATTTCCAAATGTTCTCTATGGACATGTATTATTTTTGCCATAAGCAATGTTTTCGTCGTCTGTGTTTTAAATCCTAGTTTGCGGGAAGCGTATGCAGAAGGCATCCTGCAGAGAAGGCTCTAGGACAATAAAGAGGAACCCGGACCACGGGGTTCCTCACACAAGTTTATCTCTGCCTCCCACTTCTTCTGGCTTATTTTATTTTTCCAGAAAGTGTGTTCTCGAAAACTTTGCCACCTCCAACACCATTCTATTTGCTCCTCCTTTGAGTGACAGAGCAAAGTGTCCCAACAATACTTAATGTATTTTGTGTCACGGGCCCGTGGGTCAGCAGGGTTATTAATAAACATAGCCTCTTGTTCTAATTTAGGTCCCGTCTCTCCTTCCTGTCCTGCTTTTTCTTTCTGCTTCTCTGTTCTGTCTGACCCCTTTCCCCTTCTTTCTGATAGAAAAATTCTGCCTTCATTCTGACTCCACTTCTGGCACTTTTCCCATCATGCTTTTCTCGTGTTGCTGTTGGTCCTGGCGACGTTTTCAGGGGGGATTTAAATGTGGGGAATATTCCTAAATCGATTCGATGCAGGCTGATAGGATACTACGATCTGACACGCCCTGGAAGTTGCAGGGCGTGAGTTAAATGGAGATAAAATGTGGACAAGCAGAGGGACTAGCTCGGTTTTTTGTTGATTGGTTTTCTTTTTTTTTAAAGAATTTCTGTTCCACAAAATTCACTGACCACAAAACAAGCCAGACTTGAGAGGTGACTGTGATCAGCCCTACATAATAGGAAGTGAGATCGCAAGGCAGAAAGCAGCTCTGAATTGGATTATTTTTCTAGTGTCTCTGATAAGATGAAAAAAATTTACACAGCTGATCGTGCACGGTCAGATGTGTGTATATTAATTTTGTCTCCCATTTAGAGCTTGACCTACTCCCTAAACTTAGAGTAAATCTTGTTTGTTTTTAATTTTTGCTTATTTTATTACACAAGTAGAAGCAGCCATGTTGTTGTCACGGCTACCCCAGTTCTTACACAGATGCTCTCCAAAGCCCCTGAATTTTGTGCAAGTTTTGTTCAATTTTTTCACTTTAACATTTTCTAACTGCAACTTCAAACCAGAGATTACTTTGTGAACAAAGAAAGGTCAGTTCCTACACATATTAAGTATGTATGTACTTTTTCCAAATTTGTGAATCTTCAGTTCTTACTGTCTTCTTTTTTTTTTTTAAAGATTGTATTTATTTAATTTTAGAGAGGGGAAAGGAGAGAGAAAGAGAGGGAGAGAAACATTAACGTGTGGTTGCCTCTCAAGTGCCCCCTACTGGGGCTCTGACCCACAACACAGGCATGTGCCCTGACTTGGAATCGAACTGGTGACCCTCTGGTTTGCAGGCTCAATCCACTGAGCCACACCAGCCAGGGAGGTTCTTACTGTCTTTTAATAAACACAGAATTGCATCTCCTTTCTGAGCTCTCGGGGAGTTACAAGTGCCAAAGCGTGTTTATTTCACAATGATAAAGCAGCATTTTTTTTAATGTGGGAAAATACATAAAAAGAAATGTATGACTCCATGTTGAATTATTCAGACTTGTCAAATTAACCTACTGCACCTTTTCCTATTTGAGAACACATGATTTTTTAAATGGGACCTTGACTACCTTTTTTAGAATGGGGGAAGTCATTTAGAGTGATGTCATTTTTAACACAGGATTAATTCTGGTCCGAACTAGAGCACTAATATGGGAGAAATGAGAAAAAAAATGAAGAAATGACAAGAAATTTAATTTATTCAGGAGGAAGATAGTTTTCCATATCTGAATTCATTGTCATGAAACATCGGCGTTTTATAGCATGAACGGAATTACGCCCAGCTTTCGGTCTTCCCCAAACTAAGAAAGAAAAGCTATGTGGACTCTGAGTGAATTATGCATTTGACTTGTTAAAGTGGTCACCCCCTCACTCTGCATTAACAGCCAGGGAGGCGGGGACCGTAAGCTCAGCTAACATCTCCATTGCGAGTAACCATTAATTAGACTTGATAAATGTCTAATCTGCTTCCTTGCCTACTCTTTATTTTTTTTACCCCTTTCTTTGTTTTTATTTCCTCTGTAACAAACGTCAAAGGATGACTGTACCTTTAACTGTGTTCTGTTAAGTGTATGACCATTTGTCATTCATGGGATGCTATTTAATTAAGTTACTTCCCTTAAAGGCGGTATTTTTCTTTATATACATAGGCTTGAGTGAGCGTTGACTTACTAGGCAGTAGCGGGCGGGGTGGGGGGCAGTGAGGGAAAAGGAGAGAAGGAGGAGGAAGGGAAAGCTTTCATTGGGTGCCCACTGTGTACCACGTGGGGAGACGTTTGCTCAGTGGAGCTGTTCTGTTGCACATGGTACTCCACCCATCCATTCCGCTGTTGTTTGTATGGCATCACGATGCAGAAGACATCCTTAACCTCAGGGTACCCTTGGGAAGGAAACTGGGCTCAGCAGTGCTCGGCAACATGCCCAAGACAGGCATTTCGAGCCAGGATTTGAACCCAAACTCTGCCCTCCAAACTGTAGCCTTTTGAAGATTAGCAGCAGACTTGATCTTTTTTTTTTTTACAATGGTGAGGGCCTGGAGTAGGGAGCGCATCCTGGAGTTCCCTGCGGGCTGGGCTTGAGGTCAGCGATACCTAGCCCACCCCTCACTTAGAATCACCCCTCACTTAGAAGGGGTGATTTGGGGATGTCTCAAAGGTCAAGAAACTCCTCGCAATGAATCCCAGCAAGAAACATTACAAAAGGGCTAAGACAGCACTTGCCACATTTGCACGACCATATCTATGTTATATATTATAACACCCACAACACCCTGTGACTCCAAATGCACAGACCAGTGACTTTCAAGAGTTTGGCATCTTTGTGCCCTGATTTGGGGCACTTTCAATATTCTCTGTTGAAAGAGGGTCATTAGTTCCACAATATTCCTTTAAGTTTTGCTAAATAAACGCCCTGAGGCTCAGCAAGGGGGATCTTCGCCCCACCTGCGAGGGCTGGCTGCAGAGCATGGCTCCCTGCCCTGTGGCAGGCCGGGGGTTTTTCCACACCGGCCTATTGTAGCTACTTCCTCGCCCCAGCCCCGAGATCAGCAGTCTGCGCACTGAGTGTCAGGCTACAGTTCTTAATGCTCCAGGGATAAGATTTCTTATGGAAACTGGCAGCTTTTTTGTTCTTCCTCAGCCTTTTTAACACACAGCCAGCTCTCTCTGTTTCGCCAAGCCCGCTGTGGTTGTGACTGTCGTGGACTCAATTTATGCTGCGGCCGACACCTTCCACAGAAGCGGCGCCGGGGTGCGGAGCCAGTGGGAGTCGCGTGGATCTAAGCTCCAGCAGAGCTTGGCCCGCTGAGTGTAATAGCATATCTGCCTTGGGAGATTACGGGTATGATATGGGCGATGCGTAATGGATAGGGCAGTCTGTGTACACATTTCAAATGACTTGCTACACCCCTTTAGGACGGCTGCTGTCAAAAGTATTAGCCCTGACACACTCAACAAGCACAGATCATATTACCCAGGGCACCCCCCCCACTCCGCACCCCCCAGCGTGGCTCCTCCCACCTCTCCCAGTGGGTAATCGCTTGGGGCGGGGGGAACTCCTGGCTGCACAAAGAGGGGAAAACACTGGTGTCTACATGAGCATGGATGGAAGTTTAAAGGGAATTACATGGAAAAGACGGCTCAGGAAGACTGAAATTTTCAACCCAACGAGAACTTGACTTAACCTGCTGAAACTGTGGCCAAGGGAACTTCAGGTGGCTGTGCGCTTCAGTCCAGACCTACGCTGTTGTCAGCACTTGAGTTTGCATGGTGGCGGAAGGTAGGCAGATGCTGGAACGCCGATCCTGTGGGCGATGTTTAAAACGTTTCATTTTTTTGGCGTGTCTTTTTGAATTGGGTCTGCCTGTGACTGGAAATCTACAGAGGTGTAGACAGCGTGGAGACTGGACTAAGGGGTACTAGCATTCGTCAGAGCCCCTTTTCATGCTGAAAATAGGCAGTGCCCCTTCTCAGCCGGGGCCAGCAAACAAGGAAGAGCCCTGTCTTTTTTTTTCAGAGTGGACCAAATCGGTGATTTCTCTCGCCCTGCATGCTAAAGGGAGACGCAAGAGATTAGCATCGCTACAGACACGGAGGACCGCTCACGGAAAAGTGAATGGCAAAATAACTAGAATGATGTTGGTCCGAGTTGGAATGTGCACAACGCTCCAGGGTCAAGACCTTTTTCATAATAATATTGAAAATCTGTTAGCATTGGAAATGAGAGCGTTACAGTTTACACTATAGATGATATTATCTCTCTGCAGCTAATGTCTAGAAGACTATAGAAACTCACCGATTCCTATACCCGCTGTATGAGCCCCAAATATGTTTAAGCCACAGTGCTAGTCTCCAGAGATACAAATATAAACAAGATATTTTCCTTGTCTTTAGGGATCATGTCTTATTTTCTTTGTATAATTAATAGTGTATGCTGCATGCCTTTACTGTATTAACTTACCTCATCATCAAAACAACCACATATGTTATCATTGCATTTTTTACCCCATTTTACAGATGAGGAAACTGAGACACAGGTGAGTCTGCAGGCTCAGGGCCACACACCTGGCTCTTGGCAGATCCAGGATTTAACCCAGAGACTGTACAATTACCCACTGCTTATGAGCTAATTGAAAAAATAAACCTGTAACAATCGTCAACATAATCACCGGTGACATCAAAGACCCTAAAACCCCAGCAAGCCTGGCTTCTGCAATATTTAGACCAATGATTGGGCGAAACTGTAAAAGACAGACTCATTGATTTGTTAAAAAAAAAAAAAAAAAAGATGAGAGACAGACACTCAAAGCTACCAGAAAGCCAAAACAAAATGCAATTTAATGGGGATAAACATGAGACCTTCTTAAATGCAACAAATCCCCTCGTACAAGACCTAGATGCCTGAGACCCGGCTCCATTGGACAGGACCACCCCTCACTGACGCGGGGCTCCCTGTAAAGCTAGTCTTGTGCACGGTAGAAGGTGCTGGTCCCTCTACTTCTCTTTTATTTGTTTCTGTACACTTCTTAAGAGACTCTGGCAAACACAGGCAGCTAGGGAAAACCAAACCTCTGGGTCCCTGTGGTGTTGGGAACCAGGGGACTTGGCCACTAAAACATAGGTGGTGGCTCGAGGGTTGGGGGAGAGCAAAAGCTCTCTCCAAGTGTTTGACAGTCTCTCGTATGGTAAGGGAATGAGGCTCAGGTGTACGGCTGCTGAGGACAGAATCTGACCCAGTGGCAAGGTGCTTGAGAAGGTGTTTGCTTTTGCCAAAGGAACAAAACTTTCTCAAAGCAAAGCTCCCCAGTAGTGGTATCCTCGGGGAGCGTGAGCGCTGGCCCGTCCATCTCAGGGTGGCCGGCCCTGGCCAAACTGGTGGCCTTCAGACATTCACGTCACCTGACTTGAACTTACGACCCCTGGAAATTTCTGACTCGGTGTCTGCCTAACCACTGGCCCATCTCCAGGCCTCTGGGGTCCCCTAGGAAGTTGGCCTGACATTCTCCAAGCTTCCTTCCAAGGAGAAGATCCCGTGACTTTCTGGATTCCATTCTGGAGCCTTGAATTCCAAACCATTCTTTAAACCGGTTATTCCTGTTTCGTAGCTGAAGACATATCAGAGGGCTGAGTAACAACAGAACTGAAGGCAGATAATATCTCCCCTCTCACACCTAGATTCCTGCTTGCCCCTGAGTAGCTGCCTCTGTACAACCCACCTCAGTGTTGTTGCAGAGCAAACTTAGTCCTAACCTTATTCTGGGAAATTGGTTTGGTCCCCCGTGGCCACTATATCATTTAGCTGAGAGCTTACTATCATTTCTAAGTTAATTTGTGAGTTAATTGTATATGTCAGGAAGCTCTGACACTGCAGAAAATGTCGATTACAGAGATAAACCAGGGTCAGAAAATTCCAGAATTAAATAAAGTTGGTTTTTGATGGGTTTTTATCGGGAAAATACATTGACAGAGGAAGGGATGGTAAAGCTGTCACTTACTGGAGGACAGCCCTCCATGAAGTGGACACTGGAGGCCCTGGCCAGGTGGATCAGTTGCTTAGAGCATCATCCTGATATGCCAAGGTTGTGGGTTCGATTCTCAGTCAGGGCACATACAAGAAAAACCACCAACAGATGTAGAAATAAGTGGAACAACAAATTGATGTTTCTCTCTCTCTCTTCCTCTCTCTCGAATCAATTTTTAAAAAAGTGGACACCAGATTCTTGGATAAAAATACTTTCCAAGTCCAAGATGCTGTATACTCCACGATCAGAACTTCAACCGCATTTCCCTCTTCGTGACCACCCAACCCAGGGTAATAAGAAGCAGTAATCAGAAGAGTTTGGCCCCCCTGCCTGTAGATATTTCCAATCCGATGATCTATGCATGGAATTGAGAGCAGTCACGTGATGAAACCCTGAGCACACATGTGTGATGGCCATCAGTAAGGGGTGACTTGTCTTCCCCACGCAGCTGCCTTTGGCAGGTCTGCCCTCAGGAATAGATGCTCTTCCCCTTGCTGTGGTTGCTTTCCCCCTGCCAAGGTCAAGGCCTTAACATCAGGATTATGTGCAAAGTCTTAAAATGAATATTCTCCCCAAACTTCTGGAAAGATCAGCATTGCACAGAGCGGGGACTGGTCTGCCTCGGTCAAAGGAAGAGCTCTAAATCCCAGGCCCCAGTGACCCAAACTCCTATCAGCCCCCAAGTTTGGGCCAAATTATGGGGGGGGCGTTGCCCACAATGGCTTCATTTGCCACAATCTGTGTCTAATCCATTCCCAGCAGCCCAGTTCTCTGGCACAAACCACACTATCTATCCTTCGGTGCTGATTCCCCCCACAATCTATTGGACAATAGAGTTATATGGGGGTGCTACGGTAATTAAGCAGAAGAGGTCAGAAGGCTTCATTTTCGAACTGTTTTCGCAGAAGTCATCTCTGAGGAGCGGCAAACAGAAAAACCACATCCTGACACGTCATGGACAATTAGAGTCTCCCCTGAGTGAGCAATCCAGGCCTTCCTGGCAGGGGACCTCTGTGTCGCTGACTTACTGGGAAGATAATGTTCAGTTCCCCATTCACCGAAGTCTCGGGGCAAGTAACAACAGGGCGTCTCTACCTGTTTTTCTCAGGCACGCAGGTCAAAAGAGGCATCGGAGTTCGGCTGAAATTTCTGTAATTTACAATCCCCAGCACGTGGACCCAGGCCAAGCAGCTCTTGGCTACACATTGTAAACAGAGCATTGTTGCCTCTTAATCTGGGTAATTGGTCCCAAATGCTGTTGCCACTTTTCACATCAGATGCTTCACATACTTTGAAAGAACCTGGAACTTTTCTCCTTTGGCAGAGAAGAGCTGGGCACATAACTGAGTCTTTTTATCAGCACGGAGGCCCCTAAAAACAGCCAGGTGATTGCATTTGGGGGCCAGTAAACACAGCAGACCGGGGGCGGGGGCTACTTAAAGAACTTCATTCTGCTGTTTGTTCATCCGTCTGTCCATCTATCGTTAGCCGCCTGTGGGGTGTTTACTTAGAATGTGTGGCTTCTTGAAGAGCTGAGCAGACTGAGCCACCTCTTACAGGATGCCTGCCAGATTTCCAAAGCAGAGCTATGTCTCACTCCAGGGTAGTGTGCTCTTATCAGTACATTCCCTGAGGGTAATGCGTCATGATGAAATTTAGCTAAAAACCAGTTGTTCGGGGATATTAGCCTCTGGGCAAAGTCTTGGGGATGCTGTGTAGAGGGTAGAATGCTGGCAGGGGTTTAGGCCTGGGGAAGACTCGGAGGGACTCCAGGCTGCGCGACCCCCGGGGAAGGTAACAGCCTTCCTGAGCCTCAGTTTTCAGGTCTGTAAAGTGGACATCATAATACATACCTTGTGCCGTGATGGGTGTGGCTCAGCTAGAGCGTCATCCACAGACTGAAAGGTTGTGGGTTCGATCCCTGGTCAGGGCACATACCCAGGTTTCAGATTCCATCCCTGGTCAGGGCACGTATGAAAAGGGAACCAGTGAATGTGTGTTTCACTCTTTCTCTCTCTCCCAACCTCTCTCTCTAAAAGCAATGAAGATAAACACATTTTTAAAACATAATAATACAGCCCTGGCTAGTGTAGCTCAGTGGATTGAGTGGAGACTTGTAAACCAAAGGGTCACCTGTTTGATTCCCAGTCAGGGCACATGCCTGGGTTGTGGGCCAGGTCCCGGGTAGGGAGTGCATGAGAGGCAACCACACATTGATGTTTCTCTCCCTCTCTTCCCCTGTCTCTAAAAATAAATAAAATCTTTTTAAAAATAATAATAATACATACCGTGCAAACGCATCGTGAGGATTAAATAGAAAAAAATGCATAGAAACGTTAGGAGTGTATGCTGCATACTATTCTAATGAATCATTTTTTACAACTACAGTCTTGAAGCCTATCTTCCTGCTTCACCCTACACGAGGCAGGAACAATTTTTTCCCCCTGGGAAAGTTCTGGTTTGGACTTCAGTATTCCAAGAAAATATCGCCATGATAAAATCTGAGTTCCCACAATTTCTTCGTTTAGACCTTCTTCCTTACGTCTTTCCGGTTGCCTCGGGAACATTTTTAGGCCTTCACTGTTCTTAGCATATTTCTAGAATGGTATCGAGTTCTATCTTGGCTGTAACTTCTCTATATTCTACCTAGTCAGTTCTTTTGACCTTTCCTCCCAAGCCACTCCCTCACCCTGTCATTTTTTTGTACTTTTTTTCCCCTTTGAATTCCTCTCGGTTTATCTCTACCCTGTAGCATTCCAAGGGGAAGGCAAGCAAAGACTTCTGGGAGGTTTGGGAAGTGAGCTCCCTACTTCTGAGATAAGAAAATCAGACAAGAATGAGCTTTCTCTCCTTTGGCTTTTTTTCATGACATTTACTACTTACTGTTCTCGAGAGTTAAAAAAAAAATCGGGGGTGGGGGGGTGGATTATCTCCCTCGTTCCTAGTCTATAACAGCTTGTTTTCCAAGAATCAGCGTAACTGCATTTTCTCTGGGAGGCGGGATGGCGCAAGACAGGGATTCCAGAACAAGACATCCCAGGATTCAAGTCCCTTTTACAAGCAGCATCACGGTGGACAAGTTATGTAACTTCCCCGGGTCTCATCTTTCTCCTCCACAAAGTGGAAATAACAGTGAGTGCCTGGTGCTGTTATGGTCCCCTAAACTGAGTTCAAACAGCTTACAATAATGCCAGAGGATGGCACACCACGGTCGTTAATATTTCATCTGGTATATTTAACTGTCGGCATCCCCTGCAGGCTCTCGTACGTGGCCATCTTTCCATGTCGATTATTGGAAGTTTGCTTCCGATATTGTTTGCTTTCCATACTTCCCAGTAGTGCAGGGAATAAGAGACGGAATTTGGCCAAGCAGCCGTGACAAACATCTGACAGTTCTCTCTCCTCAGCCCATCACCTCTCTCCACCATCAGCTAAATGTGGGGGGCGAAGGTTCTATGGCGAACCCCGAACACCACTGCCATTTCCCCTAGGCTCAGCGAGTCTGGGCTCAGTTTGGGAAAAGCTGGTTTGAATTTTAGGTGAGCCCCCTTCACCTCCTAGAGAACCAAAACAGGATTTATTGTTTCAGGCGGACACCAAATGAAATGCGGTCAGTCCATCTGAGTTTCGCTGCGGGTTTGCCATTTAAATGAGCTCCCATTTTATGCGGCCTTAATCCTTATATTTATGGTTCTTCTGTCATTTCTACCTCCGTGGACAAAATAAATAAATAAATAAAAATGGAAACTCGCTGTTATGTATTTGAACAAATGGCAATATTATAGACTGTGTACATTTTCGTCTCAAGAGTAAATAAGGAAAGTATACTTTTGGTAACATGCTATTCGTGAGCTATTTTTGCCCACGTCCCCCTTTATTTCATACCGTGTGTAGTAGCCACCAAGCAAAGGATAATTAATAAAAAGTGTTTCTTTCTGTCACCATTGAAAGATCTACAGGGCCTCATCTTTGAATCCAGGGAAACTGTGACTTGAACATCAAATTTGTATCATTTAAGCTTGCTCCATTTTTGCGTTTCTCCCCACAAGTCAGAAGTCCAGACTTAAAGCTAGCTAATTTTCTCAAATTATATGCTAGAGGTTGAGGGAGATGTAAGGCTGGATCTTTTATGTCAAAATGATAGGTTCATGGTTTGTGATTGATGATCTTGGATATATAAGTGATATATGCCCATTAGATAAATGGGTCTTCTGGAATGAGAGGATTAGGCAAAAGTGAGCTTAGAGAAATTTCTACATTCTTCATTGGCAGTGATGTAGGCAACATACTTCCTGTTTAATTCGAAAACAAAATAATCTTAAATAATTTACACATGGAGATTAATATATCCATGAGCTCTAAAAAAAGACTGCTTGGATTAAAAAAAAAATGCATTTTTTTTTACCCCAACAGGTAACTGAAAGCTTTGTAGTTATATTACTTTGAATATCTACTTTTTACTTTAACTAGCTGAACAAAGTTATTCTGGGATCATTTTTTTTCTTAAGAAATTGGCACTAAATAAAATTCCTCCCGAACAATCCTGCTAGCTTTTCATAAATCGGCCGTATTTGCTATTAGTTAGAAAAGTAAAGTCTGAAAACACAATCAAGTCAGAGATTGTTTTTTTTTTCTTTTTTCTTCTTCTTCCAGTTTCCAGTCTCCAAATGACTGGTCACAAAAATAAACTTTATAACATCTTTGAGAATCTCAAAGAACCCCGGTCAAGATTTTTTTTGGCTAGAAAAGAAAGCAGTTTTGATATTCAGAAATTTGGCCTCTCTTGGTCAATCCCCAGAAGAGGGAAATCAGCTCATGTTAGATGGTGATTTTAATTGGTTCTGTAATCCAAGTTAGTCCTCCATCATGTATTAAAATATGATCAAACGGGAGGGATTGGGGGGAAAAAACAGAAAGCTTCAAAAATAACTCCACATAGAGAAATCGAGCATTTCTTTCGGAGGCTTTTCTGCTGCTATATTAGAGGACGGACAACATCACCCCGGAAAAGAGCGGTTGGTGCCGGCACACCCACGTCATGGTAACCAAAAAAAAAGTCCACTCGACGTCTGAGTTCTGCCAGCCGGGCGTCCCAGGTGTCATCCTAGACAGCCAGCCGGCTAACGGCGGACACACAGCGACACACAGTCTCCGACACTCACACAACCGACCATGCAGCGTGCACGCGCACGCGCGCGCACACACACACACACAGAGACACAGGAGACCTGCCCAGGCCTGTCTCCGGGTGCCTGATCAGTCTGGCATATTGTCAACCCTGGAAGGAATTTTAATCTACATGGTTCGAAAATAGGGCCCTTTTAAATATGCTGCATACAATTTGCGATGGTCATCTCGAAAATGCCGCTCCATTATCCTCTTCCATTTGGAATGAATGAGGCTAATTAATTTCAGGCCATACTTGGTGAGGTCAGCGCCAAACGCAGGGGTGCGTGCTAGACATTGCTAATCTCTTTCAGCTGAGAGTGATGAATTAAAGATGAAGCCGGCCTTTGCAGGCCTAATTTAGAATGTATATCAAAAAACCTACAGCAAATAAGACTATCCCCCTACAACAAAGGAAAACTTGCTCTCTCAGGCTCCCGTGAGCAGTGTTGCTTCCAAAGACATTTTTCAGCCCTCTTTGGACTTTGCGCTGTGGATGGGTGGACCCTATCAAGAAAATCAAGCCATCTCTCACACACATGTGGACAGAAAAAAAAATGGGATTAGAGAGAATAAAGAAAGAAAAAACAAAAGGCAACAATCAGGGTTTGATTCCTTGTGTTTTAAAATTCCACCTACATACTTTTTTTTCCCCCCAGAGCTACCCCACGGAAAAAACGATCCCAAATTAGCAATACCTAATATGGGAGCTGCGACCACCCGGCTCTGCTGGGCCATTTCAAAGCAACATGCTAAATGAGGGAGCCTGTTGTTTTTAGAGCAGATATCCTAATGAGGCTTATTAGGTTTTTCCGTGTCTCTATGTTGAAAGCCAATCGAGATTGACCAGGTAGATAATGTGAAACCTTTTATGAAGCCAAGAAAGAAATTGTAATACAGATGCCTCCCGGCCAAAATGTTCTTCTAGGAGTCAGTGCTAAGCCAAACTTCCCCAGCGGCGTGAAGGCAGGTAACGGGCTGATCTAAATTCTAAAGAGGAGAGGGAATTAATCATACTTTCTCCAAGATAACTACTACAAGTCCCTAAGGGTGGCGAAGAAAGGTGGTTCACCCCAGGGACTGGAGAATACACCTCACAAACATTATTCCTGCACACCGACCGGGAATCAGAAATCCTGACGCTACCGTCATCATTCAGAAGTTCCGACTGGAGGCTACCAGGGCTCCTGACTTTGTATGCCAGTAGGCCTCGTTAGAAAAAAGCTGCTTTACATTACATCCAATCTACATGCTGAATCAATCTTTCATCCCTTTGATTGCTTCTGAAAATATTTATATTTCTTAATAATGCACATTTTGTCTCGCGAGTTCTGATTAAACCCAGACGGGGATTCCCGGAGCAGGCGATGTATGTGGAAGGGGTGATTTAGGGCAGGAAGGGGAAGATAAAAAACACAGATTTTTCCCATTGGGGAACCATTAGACAATATAAATCTAGCCATTTGGGTTATGTAAGCATCAGAAGATGGCCGTAATAAATACAGATTGGAATATTAGCGTGGCCTAATACAGATTACAGAACATTCTGAGGATCCCATGATTCCTCACTGTGGTTTCGACTTGTTGACTGGTTAGCGTAAGAGATTTTATGAAAAACTATGGGGGGAGAGATTTAGGGAGTTGTCCTATTACAAACAATAATAACCCATACCAAGTGTCATATCATAAACAGAGAAATAGTTATAATATGGACAGGATGAGGTGATCTCCAGGAGAATAGTAGGTGGGGGAGGGGTGTTTTGGGGGAATAGAGGTGGATTCTTGGTTTGGGGGCCAAGAGGAAAGGGGGCTATTTTCAAGTCTGACCTCACGTCGGTCATCTGACCTCTCCAGGCCTTGAGGTTTTCCTCTTGCTATTTACCTGGGAAATAAGGAAGGTGAATTTTGGGGGGGGATAAATTTTAAATTCTGTCGTTTTTCTACGGAACCATGATTGACCTAAGTAGTCCACAGGCTCTGGAGGCAGAGAGGAAGCTAAGAAAGCCTTCACCCCACGCCAAGCGTCCCCAGGCTGGTCTCTGACAGGGAAGCCACACCCCCTCCAAGGGCCCACAGGTGGCTTGTCCCGACTTGCCTCCTTCGAGACAGCTGCGGCCTCTCTGTGCCCGCCTCTCTCCTCTCCTCTCAGAGACCACGAGAGCAGGGAGCGCCCCAGAGCTTCCTGAAATGTCCACAGTCTCATTCGACCACCCCAACTACCCCATTTTGGAGATAATAAATAAATAAATAAACGCCAAAAGAGCTTGAGCCCCCAGCCTCGGTAACTGGGGAAGCTAGAATTTAAGCCCAAGTCTCTGAACCGGGTCCTTCCTGCTGTGACATGCCACCTCAGATTTTTATGTTCCTCAGAGAGGTGGGGTTTCTGGTGACCAGTCAGTGCAACTGGAAGCAGATTCGCAGGATGGGACAGTGGTGTCGGATTCAGACTTCCTAGATTTGAATAAGGCGCCTGAACCTTGGTGGCAGTGTCAGCTTCAGCCAAGGCCCTAAGTCCATGAGCCTAACTGGTTACTTTTTTTCTCTTGAATAGTGGAAATAACAATAGTATCTACCCCAGAGAGCTGCATAGAGATTAAATAAAGTTATAAATATACGTATATTGATTTACATTTCTGTTTATATATAAAGTTTATATATAAATAAATATGTTATATTTATTTGTATTTATGTTTATATATATCAAGTTTATATATATACATACACATATGTATGTTTACCATAGTTCCGATATATAGTAAATCTTAGTTACTGTTAGTATCATCATCATCCCCTTCTTCATTTACCGGATGACTTGGAACATCCTGAAAGTAACCCAGGAGACCTCCGTCCAAATTCTTACCGTGTTCCTATTACCTCCCTAGCCTCAGATAATCCTCTGAGCCTCAGGTTACAGCAACATGGGCATTCTGAATATTGGCCTGTGCAGGGTTTCGGTAAAAATCAAATGAGTTAGGCATGTGGGAGGACTCTCTGCAGCAGGTAGGGCCCTAGAAAAACACAAGGGTGGCTGGTCGGTTGAAGCAGTATCCTTCCTCCATTGCAAAGCCTCTGAGTGCTTCGAGCCAGCAGAAAATGGGCGAGATAATGCCACTGTTTTGTTTCTCAAACAAATAAATCCCCTCAGAAGTGAGATACACACAACACCAGGAAGGCTGGAGAGACTAGCTGCCCCTCCTTGCTTATCGTTGTCACTCATTTAATCCCATTCCACTGTTCTTCTGCCTGAACTTGCTGTTCTCTCCTCGTTTTCTCTGAGCAGAGAATTAGATAACAATTGGATCACAGGGACAGGGTTTAAAACAGGAAAATGCCAACCTGCTCTGTTCTTTCGCCTTCCGGGAAAAGGAAAGAAACACCTGCAAGTTCAGAAACACATGCAATATTCAATGGTGGCTTCTAAGAAGCCTGCATTTCCCCTGGCTGAAATGCCGTCAACCTTTGCTTTGACCAGTTAGCTGCCCACGGACTATGCACGTACAAACAGATCCATTCTGAAGCTATCATTTTGTTTCAGCCACAGGAGCGTCTAGGGGGTGGGGAATTGTTTTCGGAGTGGGATTATTAAAGAGTTGGGGCCTCAAGGTGTATGTCTATTTGAAAAAGAAATTTTCTGATTGCAGATAACTTCTCAATTTGATTTAGTGTCGAATGATAGTGATGGGGTTGATAAGTGAGCATTCATCGGTAATTCATCTTGGGCTGGTAGAAATTTACAGCAAAGCCGCGCTTTCCCACCAGTGACAAGCCCTATTAATCTTCTTCAGACACATTTCAATAGGTGTCCCCATCTGTGGCCAACATCTAAACACTCCGGCATCGCTGGTGACTAGAAGACACCTCCATTTCCAGTTACACTGGTGAAAATGTGATCCCGGGTTGTACTCTATTTTTTAACCTAATTCTCTCTCTTCATTCAATTAGCCTTTCTTGCCTGGATTTTCTGCTCACGTGTGGAAATTTTTCTGCTCATCATTTCCGAGAGAGAGAGAGAGCTCAAAGATTTGGTTTCTTAGAGATGCACCATCTCCCCCAAGGTTAACCACCAACAACTTCTCGACAAATTAAAGTCGCTTCGATTCCAGTTCGGACAGTCACTGGCCTCTGGTTGCTTCAGTCTGTAGACAGTAAAATCTGCCCAAATAAAGCCCACCTGGAGCATCAGGAAAGAGGGAGGCTGTTAAATTCATTTGAGTTCATATTCAGAATGCAACTTATTATCTTCCTCAATGATGTGAATTTCAGTGCAGGGGGCTGCTGGGAAAAAGAGGGCGGTGAAAAGGAAATCCCCGTGTTTAAATGTCCAAATGCAGTGAACCTATTCGGTCCGTGGAATGAAACTTTGCATCTGCTGGAGGCTCTCCCATGAAAGAAGTAAACATAATAATTTGATTTAGGGATAGATTATTTTACTCAAATTGCACTCCCCCCCTCCACAAGCAGCATGCTCTGTCTGGCTGCCAGGTTAGTCTAGGTGGAAAATGTGCAGGGGGCATGCTTTTTGTGTGCCATTTTCAACCTCATAATGGGTTTGGTCTTGCAGAGAAATAGGATTTACACAGCATTTTTCGTGTGCCCTTTAGAAATCTTTCCAAAGAGAAAACTCTCTGACACATTCCTGTTTTCGGAAAGGTTAGCCACATCTGTATAATGAGTGGAATTTTTAAACTTCTTTGAACTGTTTTTGCCCCTGTGTGATGTGAAATATACATGCGTTACTAGTATCCTTTTCCTAGTGTGCATATATATCTATACATGTGAAAAAGGGAGACGTTCTCAAAAACACCCCCCTCCCTCATACAAATTATTTTTCACAAAGATCATTTGAGTTTGCTATGGATCTCCGTAACCTTATTGTAGGTGGCAGGCTTAAATGTGCCATATTAATAACTTGTTATCCAAGACAAATTAAGTCCTTATGTGTCAAAAGCACTCGGCACTGGATTATCTACAAGACAAGTATTTATTGAATAAACGTTGAGTCCAATTTCATTTTAATGTGACTGACTGTATGTTCCAGCCTCTTGGGCAGAGATAAAAACACTCAGACCTATAACTGTGTTGCCACATTACACCTAAGTTGTCGAGTTCCATTATGGCCTCCTAACTTAGAATATGGAAAGAAGGCTTTTCTCCCTGGTTTGGTGGTGGGGGGTTCTGCAGAGCAAGGGGAGAGATAGAAAAACGGCTGGCATTCAGCCTAAAGAGAAATCATTGAAACAAATTAATCCTATGCCGTTTAAATTGACACAGTAATCCATCATCAGAGAAGGCAAACTCTGAAAGCAATCTAGAATCTGCCCTGCTCTCTCGCTGGCCCTGGAGGCAAAAAGACAGACAGTCAAGAGAGGAGGGCATAACAGAAAAGTTAGGAATGCCTTCTAAAAGAATCAAATTGGTTCTATCAGCTCTCCCTCTCCTAACTCTGCAGACCTCCTTTGGGAAGGAGAGAGGAACTTCCCACAGTTGATGTGGCCAAGCTGTTCTCTGAGCGGTAGGTCCTCTGCAATAGAAAGCTGCTCTCTGAGAGTCTGCCTCCTTCTGCAGACTCCCAGACTGCAGGCGGGAGCGGAGCCACTGCCTGCCGCCTTTGAAAAGTAGACCCACTGGAGCTTTGACAGAACCTTGCCCAGACGTTTAAACAGAAACTTTCCCCACAGTGGTAAGGGCTTGGAGATGGGGGCTCGTTTTTAGTTGTGTTGTTGTTTTGGGTTTTGCTGGGGGAAAATGGGACTAAACCTTTTTCTTTTTACTCCTATAATCATCTTGTTTTGGACTTGACGCAAAAGCACGCTATTCTAATTTTTCAAGTAAAACTTGTGTATCATCCCTAAGAGCTGAGGCACACCATTACACTCTGTCACTTTGCTGGGTCTTTTATTTTGGAGCCTTGTTTTTTTTCCCAATCTCCCTTCACTTCAAAGAGCCTGCAATGATATGTTGTTAAAACTTGCTTAGGATTCAAAAACTCTATATGAAACCGAAGCATCTCGCCTTGGTAGACAGTTAAGATAGAAAGAAAAACCTTATTAAGAACTCCACTGTGAAAACAAAGTGACTGTATTTTCAACAGCCAGAATCGAAAGCTCTTTTTTCACTTTTTTAACATATATATGTATGTGTATATATATATGAAATTATATTTTTGTTTTTCTTTTTCTGGAGGAGGCTGGAGGATCTCACATCTTCCTTATTTGCCTGGACATGCAAATTTAGACACAGGCATGAGTATTCTATTTCAGTGGAATAAAGCATTAAGCTGGAAAGGCAAAACAATTTGAAAATCACTTCTAAGCTCAAAAACTCGCTCTGCGAACAATAGTGTATGACCACAGAAGCCCAGATGCCTCGGGGCCTACGTAAAGAAGGCAGAGGACACGTCTGTAAACCCTACCCAACAGCTGCCCTCTCTGCATTTACCTAGGGTAGAGTTTCTTCTCGTTTATTAAGAAAACTTTATATGTTCCTGTAACTTTAGAGTAAACATCACACCTCTTTTCTATAATTAGAATGTTTATTCGCTGGTGTTTTAGAGGGGAGTGAATAATTCTGGCGTCGTCGGGGCTAATGCTTTTTAACATTCCCAGGCATAAAAGACAAATTAAAGGAATTCACAGGATAAATAGGAAGAGAGTGAAAGGTTCCCCTATAAAATATTCATCCACAGACAGCCAGTCGCAGCTTGAAGAGTTATTCAGAAACAAGAATGGGTTTAGGTGTTTATGAGCCTGTTTGTTTTTTCACAGAATCTGGGCTGTTTAAATAGTAGCTCTTCAGTAACTAGACAGACAATTACACTTTCTGAACGAGATTTGCTTTGGGGTTTGTTTTCAGCATGGAAACAATGTAGACTTCAACAAAATAGTCTATCACTTTAAAAGCCACTAAATTAACCAAAATCATATCAAAAATCAATGAATAAATAAGCAAAGCCCTTATCGCTCCAAGGAGATTCAGAAGAAAAACATCTTTTTGAAAGAACCCGCCTCTCGCCATTTAAATTTCACGATGCTAGCTTCTTTCCATGGCCTCAGACATACACACGAAATGAGAATGTGCAACAGAACTGGGAATCAATAAATAAGGCGTCACTCTGCGTTCTGCAAAGGACTAAGGTTGCCTCATCTTTTTAACTTCTTCTCCCTGGCATGTGATGGCGACACAGTCCTGTCAAAAAAAAAAATACGCAATGTGGCATTTTTCACTGAAGTCAGTATTCCCTGCCTTTTATGTTTTCACTTTTGCCCTAAACTATTTTCACTGGTGTCATCTCAATCCATTTACCTAGGTCAGGTCCCTTGTAATCTCCGCAATAAGGTTGGTTAGTTTATTAAAAATCATCATGGACAAAGAGGAAAGGCACCTTTCTCTATCCTATATTTTATTTAAACGTCACCCTTTGTAAACTCCAGACAAATACTTGTTTGGTGAAGAAGCTGCATGTTATGTTCAGCTGCCTCTTCTTAATTTTTTGTGGAAGTCCTTTATTTTGGCTGTGCACCTTCAGCATTGCAAGCGGCTAGCCTTTTAGGAGAAGAAATGCGGTTGGTAACTAAACAATGTTCCATTTTCTAAATGCACGCATAATGCTTCTCTATTATGGCAGTGTGTCTGTCCTTATCCAGCTACTTCCTTCCCTAACCGTATGCTTTATATTGAAACTGGGGTTTTTTATCTGCCTTCTAAAAGCCAATCATCTTTAGATTGTTTTTCTCCTGAAATTCACCTGCAGTCTGTGGCTAAAGGAAATTAAATCAGGTAAACCCCCTTTGTTGTTCTGTTTGTATTTCTTTCCAGCACACTGGATACAGCTAATTAACAATATTAATTTATCTGGATATTTGCCTCACGAACACCTTCACATTTAAATGGCTAGCACCTGATACCATTTGATGAATGCTTTTTTATTTATTTTTTTTTAACATGCCAGAAGTGAACTGTCATTTTCACGATTTCATTATGAGGCTCTTGAGAAAGAGAAAACATACAGAATGAGACCATCTTTCTTCACTCTGTCTCCTTCTAAACAAGAACTGACGTCCACATGGCTTTAGAACTTTCTCAGCAGGGGTTACCTCACAGGGTAACATGAAAAAACCTGGAGAGCCCGTATCAGCCTTGGCTAGATGGCCCACCAGCCCTTATGCTATCATCTTTCGCCAGAGCCTGTTCTGCAATTCACCGAAAAGTCCAATAAACAGAGTAGCATATTGTTGAGTTTTGAAATAAATAGATTAGGCAGAGGATGCTCACCCCTACTTGGGATGCCCTGCCAAAGCCACCCCAGTGATAAAATGGACATTGTTCCTTTGAAGGGTCTCTCTATGAGCCTGCGAGGCACAATAGCTTTGCTAGGACTGAGTTGCTTCAGCTTGGATTTCAACAAGAGTGATTCCAAGGAAGCTCATTCAAAACTCTTTTCTGCCCTGCTTCCTGCCAGACCTCCAGCACATACCCTTGAGTGACAGCCTCTGTCTAGTGCTGGAGTAGATGACCCTTTCATCCATGATGGAACTTCTGACACCGTAAGGAGATTATATATATATAATATATATACTATACATATATGTGTGTGTATAGTATATATAGTATATGTATATGTGTATATATATATATACACACACACACACGCCCAAGCACCCACATCCCCATGCACATTATATGGCTACCAATTATAAGGCCACCAGGTCTGAATGCATTTTCCTCATGTCATCTAGATATTATGGCTATCATTTGCCCACTGACAAGATTCTAAGTTAGCTGAAACGAAAGAAGGTAAACTAGATATTGTTTGGGGGCCATATGTGGCAGGAATATGGTTAAAGCGAACTGGGTGGCCAGTTACATGGAAGAAAATATGGAAGTACATCATGTTTCCTTCTAGCCCCCAAAGTCCATCTCGAAGAAGGGAGTTGACTTGAGGGATGAGACTCTGGTCTTTCCGAATGCAAGCCTGCTTTCAGAGGAAGGGTGGGGGTTGGGGGGGAGAGCCAGTGAAGGGCAGAATCCTTCAACTAGAGTGAATCTCCCTCCTTCCCTCCCTCCCTTCCTTCCTTCTTTCCTCCCTTCCTTTTTTTTTTCTCCACAGCCCCTTTGGTATATTAGTGTAGTTAACCTTCACTGGCCAAGAAGGAGAAGGGTTAATGGAGACCCACTCCTGGCAGCCTCCTGGGTCAGCGGAGATGCCCGCCACTGGAGCTTCCATCACCAGAGGTGGAAGATGACTGAGAAAGGAACTCGGCGCCAATCGCCTCGCACCTGAACACACCGCTCCAATCCACTGGGATTCCTTTTTTTTTTTTTTTTTCTTTTTTAATTCTCCCTTCTGGAAAACGATTAATTGGCGCTGCAGTCATTTCCTGTTACATGGTGGAGCCAGGCAGGGCAGCCTGAACTGAATTCCTCCAGCTGCCAAGAAAATCCAGCAACTCGGGGGTGCGGGGAGACCAGAGAGATGGGTAGGTAGATAGATAATCAAGCTATCAGTGTCTCCAGGAAGAGCAGATTTTCAGGAAAGAGTCAGGAGCAGAAGAAAAAACACACACACACACACACACACACACACACACGATTCTCCTTTCTTCACTTTGCGCCCCTCCTTACCCCTCAAAATTAGCGCCTTCTTGATTCTTTACAGCTGCTTTGAACCCCAGGGTTTATCCACAGTAGCGAGCGAGACTCCCACTTCCAGAAATGCAAAGCCAGTTTCCTGCCAGGGACTTTACTCCTTGAGTTGAGAGAGCAAACTCCCTCCAAAGCCTGGCTAACCTCAGCAAACCCTGCTGGCTGTCCAGGCTCCTGCGCCCAGCCTTGGGGCCCCAGACCGACTGCCCGCGCTGGAGGGTCACTTTCATCCCCCCCCAAAGTTAGATCACCCCCCTGGAAAGCATGAAGACATCCTGGGGGCTCTGCTGGTGCGCGGCACTCTGCCTTCACCTTCGTCCTCCGCCTCAGACGGCTCCCACCTGCCCCGGAGCCGCGGACCCGGAACCCACTGGCCCTGCGGCCCCCGGCGGGTTCCGCCGCCCGGCGGCCGCTCTGGGCATTGGGTGGGCGGCGGGGAGGAGCAGCTGGCCAAGCCGAGCTTCATCCTCTTCAGAAATATTCCAGGAGACGAGAGACGGGGGTGAATCAGACAGAAAGTTCGAGGACGCTGCGGGTCTCGGTGGGGGTTGGGGAGAATACACGCGTCTGGGCCACAGTTTTACACCTGAAGGCAGCCCAGAAAAGACCACGAGGTGGGAGAAACTTCCAGTGTCCCCGGCCGGGCCTGCAGTCCACTCTCGTGGTCACCTGGCCGCTGCCACTCACGGCGTGGAGGCTTTGGCTCCCAAGCCCTCAGCCGCCGCTGCCTGCGCAGCCCCCAGCCGGCCGGTGCAGACTCCCTGCCCCTCGGTGAGCCCCAGCGTCGCCCCTCGAGGAGAGAGGGACACAGGCCTGCGCCCGGGAGCTCTCTGGCGGCGGTCGGGCCGCCCCCTTCGAGGCTCGCTCCCTCCTTTCAGCCTCGCCAAATCCCTGAAAGCCCCGGCCCACTTCGTCACCCCGGGGGCTTCTAATCACCCGGTATCGATTTCCCTAACTCTTTTCATCCAGTTGAAGACACATCTTAAAACACTCCAGCCCGGAGTGTGCTCTGGGCTTTATCCACACTAATAAAATGATTTACCCTTCTCCCTGCGCTCTCCGCACAGAGGAAAATCGTTCGAGCCCAGCTATTTGTGTGTGATCAGTAAATATTTAGTGCGGTGACATCCTCGGCTAGGCTTCGGATCGATTCGGGGCCCGCCGGGAGGTGCGCACGGTCCGGGCGGGGCGGCGCCCAGCCCGCCAGGGGGGCTCCTCCCGCCCTCGCCGCTGGCCTCTGATTTACGGCCTCTGCAACCAGCAAAGGGGGGTGGGGGGGGGCGAAAGCGCGCCAGGAAAATTGGCTTTTCAACCTTTTTACTTTTGACATTCAGCCACCTCCCCAGACTCTAATTCTCGCCCCCTACTCTCTGCATCCCGCCCCCGACCCAGGGGCATCCTGTGCGCCCTGCGTGCCCTCGGTGCAACAGCGCGCGCTGCGCTCTGTCCCCCCGCGGCCGGGGGACCACCTATCACAGCCCTGCGCGGAGACACGGAGACACGAGGAGGCCCAGGCCCCTGCTCTGGGGGTCGCCGCCCTTGGGCCAGATGCACTCCGCCCGCTCACACCTCAGAGGGCGGAGAAGGGGTGGAGAAGCCCCAGCCGCCTGCACCGAACGCGGAGCTGGTCTCCTCGCTACCTTTTTGCTAGCCCTCGTCATTCCCCCACTTCTGCGGCTGGGCCTCGACGCCCCTCGGGCCGATGGCGTCGGGTGGGAACTTTCCTTTGCCCTCCGAGAATCTTCCGTTTCCTTAAAAGCAAAAAAGCGCATCGCTTGGAGGGGTTGGAAGGGAGTCTCCTGCCCGGATCTTGCTTTCCAGAGGTTTGCGGCCGCATTAGGGGCAGCGTCGGTGCCCCTCTGGCCCTCCCGGCCTCCCGCGAGCGCGCACTCTGTCCTTACAGCAGGGCCGCGCCCTGAACCTACACACCAAGCAAAAGGCCCGACCCAGAGTGGGGCACACACTCCCTCGCCATCTCCTACGGGACCGTCACCTGGGACCCACGCATTGTCCGAGCAGAAGGATGCGAACGATACTAACCGCCTGGGCTCCACCGCTCTCCTTCAGCCAGAGACGCGGGCCTTGGGGGCTGTCACCCACCTGTTAGAGGGCCTGTTCCCCTGTCACCTGAGGCCCGGGCCTCTGCGACTCCCCGGGGCCCAGGGGAGAAGGTGAGCGACTTTGCTGGGTCCGCTCACCCCTCCCGGACGCTGGCGCCCTCTCCTTTGTCTCACACATGATTTTCTAAGCCGCCTTATCTGCAGACTATATCTTTATACTAATGCATACTTAATTGGCCCGTCTTGACTGTCCATATAAAACAATTTAATTAGGGTGCTTTCTTGCTTTGGAGAGCAAAGAAAAAAAAAATCTGCCCAGTGCTCATTGTAGTTAGCACCAATACAGGCAGAAAATGTAGCACAAGTTTTTGGTTGAAAGAGCACCTCGGTGCCCATTGAAGGGCGTTGATCCGAAAAGACAGAAAGGACAAGTAAAATCGATTTGAAGCGACCCTCTCTGTCCCTTTCACACCATTCAGAAACTCCATTCCTTCTAAGACAAAGCCCAGCGCCTTGGGAATTCTCAGGGAGAAAGAGGACTCCAGTCCCACAAGCCTAGGGCACTTTTTAAAAATCCTCCATATTGCACTTAACATCGCTGTCGGGTGCTATACACCCCCCCCCCGTGCAGGTTTCCCAGGCACCCCCTCCGGAGCGTCAGGCTGGGTGGGTGCCTGACCCCCCTACGCCTCCCTGCGCCAGGCCTTCCGGCCAGACCAGCCTTTTAGGGTTAGTGCAGCCCTCACCTTTGACCCCCAAGATCGCCGTGGCTGCCAGAGGGTGCAGAGTCCCACTCAGGCCGAAGTTAAAAGGAAACAAAGCAAACATATAGATTCCTCTGCTCCCGACCCCAGGGAAACCGGTTCTGGTTCCGCCCGCCTGCACGAAGTCACCACCTCGGCCTTCAACTTTATTTGCTTCTTTTTGGCTTGAACTGCCCTAGCCACCTCGAAAGGAGGGAAGTGGGGTTGTCAGGGCTGCGTGTCGCCGGGGTGCAGGGAGCTGTCCTCCATGAGGAACGCGAATGCCAGGTTATCCTACAGGCGCCCGGGCTGGGGGAGGCGGTCACTGACCAGACCTAGCTGGGAAGGGAGGAGGGAGAAGAGGGGAGGGGAAGGGAGGGGAAGGGAGGGGAGAGGCTGGGCCGCGATCACCTTCACCTGCCCCGAGCCCGGCCCCCCTGTTCAACTATCCCTCGACCTTCCGCTGGGGTTAAAGGGGGCGGGGGCGAAAAGGAGGGGGCGCCCCCCTCCCCCCAGTTACACAAGTGGCCTCCTTCTCGGCAAGAATGAGCTCACCACCCAGGAGTCTCGCCATCCCATCCACTCGGTGGGACGGACGAGACAAACCACGGCAAGGAAAAAACTTCTGTAGCCCATATTTATGGTATTAATGAATAGTTAAAAAAAGATTTACACTTCTTATGATCAATATTCTGAGTTATTTCCCTCAAAGTATATAATTACAGTGTCTTCAGAGTTTTCATCATTGTTTTTGAGGTGGCAAAACCATTTGTAATTTTCATTAGCCAGTAAACATGTAATTAACATTCAGCACTGTGTTTAACTTAATTCCTGTTTAAGGCAAGGACAAGAAGCCGCCGAAGAGCCTGGGTTGCATTTGTCAAGTCTGACACACATCTTGCCATACACTTTCCTAAAATAAAAGATCTGTGTTTCCCCATTATTCTTCTCTTAGCACAAAACAAAAAAAATCCATTAGTGAAAACCGTGTTCAACGGCAAGACGTAGTGTACTTGATTCTCATTTTCTCCAGTCCCTGCAGTCCTGCCCCCTCAATGCATTTTTGGGGAGGTGGGGGGGGAGGGAGAAGGTAAATTAAGCGTTCATTATCTGCTGACAGGAAATGGGGAACCCCTCCCCCCAAAAGGAACAGGTTTCCTCTTTAGGAAAGTTCTAGAATGGGGACTGGGTATGGAGGGGGAGGTTGCACACAAACCTCCAAGGGAGAGGGGGAAAATCACTTGGGGGAACTTGAGTGAGAAGTAGGAGGGGGGGGAATAAGGGATTCCAACGGATTCCTAGGAAAAAAACGTTGCCCTCCTATTTCAAGTTCTATCTGTGCTCCAGGGCGAGGGTGAGCCTGTCTGCTTTTCCCCCTCCTCTCCCACCTCTGCTTCTTCCCTCCTTGCTTCAGGATTAGCCTCCATCCCTCCCGACCCCAAACAGTGGAATCTGGCTGTGCCTCGGGTGGTCTTGCCTCGCAGTCTCGCCTCGAGTTCTTGGCGCTTTTCTGCTGAGGCTGAGCCGCCTGCTCCAGCCTCCGACTAAACTCATTAAGTTGGGAGATTTTTTTTTTTCTTCCAATTGGACGGGTGTTTTTAAAGTCTCGTCTTTCCAGCCCCAAACAAGGTGTAACAACGCACTCTTCCTTCTAAGGCATGAGATGAGAGACAAGGATCACTCCAGACATCTCCTACCTACGGTTTGGGGTTTTTTTTTCTTAAAGGCGAGGCTTGCATTCCTCAGCAGCTATGTGGAAGCTCCCTGAAACCTCCTCTCTCTAAAGTTAGTGTGCAGGGCTTTCCAAGGCGGAGAGCGCCAGTTACATGGGGAAGCACTTCCTTCAGGTGGAAGAACTCTCCCTTCACCTTTCCTCCGGTTCCCTGCAGGCTAGAGCTCACTTTCCGTCAGTTTGCACAATCGCTTAGACAAACACCGAGGAAGAGAGGCTCCTTAATTATCAAAGACACATCTTTTCAGGGGTCCAACAAAGCGCTTATTTCACCCGCCAAACTAAAGGAGAGTTATTCCAGTTTTAGGAGGAAGATGCAAGCGGTTTGGGACCTTGAACAAGGCAAATATGGTTTTGGTATGTTTGCTTACAGTATTTTTTTTTGCTCTCTCTCTCTCTTCTCTCTCACTTTCCTCCTTGTGCTGTGTGGGGCTGGGGATGACTTGGGGATTTTCAGAAAATCGGGTTGCTAACGTGTATGAAATGCCTAGGACTGTGGTTTAAGGGTTTCCGGGAAGGGTGGGGGGACAGTCAATTCAATGCATTGCCATATTTTATTACATGTGTGTGGTGGAGGGGGGCAGAGGGGGGGAATACAACTGCGAAGCTGCCAAAATATGATTAAATCGGAGCGTAGAGACTGCCTCCCCTCTCCTCGTCCTGTCTGCTCAAACTCATTGCCTCTGGTCGAGCAAACTGCAAGCCAGTCCTCTAGGCGTGTTTTTCCAAGCCATAGATGACTCGGGTTTTCTAGCAAAGGAGCTGCTAGGCTCGAACGAAGTATCAGAATTTACTGTTCGATTGGCCGCTGAGCTGCGTTTTGCAACCTTGTGCAACTGACAGCCAGCCAGGCAGGGAGAGAGGCGAGCTGTGCCCGGCGCCTCGGCCGCGGCTCGGGGAGGCGAGCGCTCGGTTAAGCTAGGAGGACAATCGCGGCGGAGAAGGGTACTCACCATCCGGCGGGGTGGTGGAGCCGGCGTGCGGATTTCAGGCAAACGTTTACCTTTTTGCTGTCTATTGCAACCGCGGCGGGCTGACTTAAAGAAGCAATTCTGGGCTCCGTCCAGAACGTTCAAGGAACGGGTCCTCATTTTTAAAAAGCCAGCGAGAGAGACGACAGAGACAGAGAAAGAAAGAGAGAGGAGGGGGTGAGAGGGACGTACATAAACCCAGTTCAGGGGGGGGAAAAATCATCACCTCTCTGCCAGTGACTTGGGAAACGCAAGAGGTGGCGAGATCCGGGTCCGGTCCAAGCAAGCCAGAGCCAATTAATTTTAAATCCTGGGAAATTATTCAGATTAAAATGTACAGAAGTTTCATTCTCCTATGCCTACATGAACCTAAAGTCGTTTCCCTTTAAGAGCTCCTTTTCTTTTAAAGTTGAATTTTAGGCAGCGAGGACTCTTACACTAGGGGGCAGACAGATACTGTACTTGCTCCAATCTTAAGCAATTTTTTCCCTCCCAGCATATGCTCTGATTTAGCACTGTAAATTTTTCAGAGGACCCAACTCTGACAGCCCCTGGTGATTTTCAAAGTACCACAAGCCAGTGGTTAAAAATTGCATTGACTTGGAAGTTCACAGGGATACAATGGAAGGCCCTTTTCCTATTCATGGAGCTCCAGCGTGGTGGAAGAGAAAAACACACACGGACTAGATTGAGGGGAAGGGGGAATTGAATGAGTCCTGGTGGACAGAACTGGTTTCCACTGAGTTCAGAGTTAAACTCGGCATTTGCTGGGGTCTGTATTCATATCTGTGAGGAATTACCGCCGTCAGGCCCCGTTCTGTAATGAAATCATGTTCCTGGGTGGGTTTTCTTTTCCTCTCTTTGGATTCCCGGAGTAAGACAAATGTTTTTCCAACTTTCTCCCGGCCAAATCAAAGCTTGCCATTCTTCTCATTAAAGAAAATTTACATCTGCAATAAAAAACTGGGCTGAAATTTTTTTAAATGGTAACAATATATTGGTATTTATCGGTTAATATCAGAGCTGTTTTATTTCAGGGAAATGAACATCTCTCAATAAGACATTTAAAAATATTTTCCTTTTTTTCCCCCCTTCTCGGTCTGCAGTCCTCCTATGTAGTAAAATTAATGGCAATGAATACTTTTTTGGTGCTTTTAAATATCATCTGCATATCTATGAATGGGTCCCAAAATACAAAGTGAAACACTTTTGACTTCATGGCAGCCCTGGGGTCGTGCCCCTAGCAGGCTGCAGTTTTGTGGGAGATGGTTGGGAAATTCTTCATTTTAAATCTGAGGCCAGTAAAGTAGACTGCAAATACTGAACAGCCCTCAGTGGACTTGGGAAGCTCTTCCTCCTCAAAATTTCCCCACTGCTTGTTTGTAAAAGGTGATCTTGCTATGAAAATGTCTGTACAACAGGCAAAATTAAGATTTCCCTCAAGTCCATTATTCTATCTTCTATTAAATGGAGATGGACATGCCCCTCAGATTTCCTATTTCAACCCCAGCCCCACCAATCTCTGCTGAGTTGGCCCCTAATGTACTGACATTTGTAGCAATGGGCAATTTCTCGAATCATAGAGGTTGAAAGGGGTGGGGGAGAAATCCTTCCCTGAGATAATTTCTTTTCCATGTGTCTTGTTCTCTTTAGGAGAGTTATATTGCGCCTCTAATCAACCTGAAATTCTCAGCCTGGCTTTACTCTGTGGCAAAATCTCATTACACACCAGGTTTATGATAGTTCAGTGTCCACTATAGGGTTCTTTTTTTTTTTTTTACAACTTTCAAATAATCCCAGCACCTGCAGCTTTCATGAAATACGTGGTTTCAGCGGAGAAAGGGTGAGAGCTCAAAAGGTTTCAGAAATGAGGCGGAAAGAGGATTTGTTTTCCATTCCCTAAAAACTAACCCCTATCTGCCTACATTTCCATTTGGTCCCCACCTTGCATTCTGCCTGTGTGTGCACAGGCTATTGAATGCAAAATGCAGTCTACACATGCCAATTTTATGTGTCGTTTATTTTTCTTTAAAAATCCTTCAGCTCCTTGATTTTTTTGAAATATTAAAGATGCTTTCTTGTGGTTGTTCATTACTATTTATATGTATTCGTGTTCCCTGCAGCTCAGCGTGCTCTGCGTAAAATATTTTAATTGTTCATAAACCTGGTTGGCTTACCAATTTACAGCGGTTTTCAGTGCAAAGTGTGTGTGACAGAGACACAATGTTCTTCTGTGGATATGGAATAATCATAATCCACTAACTTGTCCTAATCAAATAGAAAGGTTACTGTGTTGGAATATAGTGTGTTCTGGTGGAGTTGGGGGGAGGTGGCAATTCTAGATGTTTGATGTTTCAAACCCAGCGCCCTAGAATTTAGAGACACAACCTATAACCATCTGGGTGATTTTAGCCCATGGAGTAGAATGGCAGAGATTATGAAGTTGATCTTATTGTACTAGATTTCTTCTTGGGGGTAGACTATGGCTTGTGTGTGGTTCTTGTGAGTTGTGGTGGTATCATTCCTAAATTGGGGCAGAATCTCTGGGTGTGTTTCAATGGCCATATGACTGCTTTAAGGAGCTCTGAGGAACAATGAAGCCCTCCTCAACTGTTGGATGACCTAGAAGCAGAGTCGCTGAAGTCTTTGTCTGAGTACATTGACATATGTGCACCTCATACGTGCACGTGTACATGTGTGTACAGAGGGTGTGCACAGGGGCGACTGGGAGGCTGCCTCTGCTTGCCCATCAGCGGGCAGACGGGTCTTTCCCTTTCCGCCACGCCTGGGTGGGTGGCAGAATGTTGGCTTTGGAGTTAGCCGAAACCGTCGAGAGAGGATAAAGTTAAGGAAAATTTATTTCAATTGCGTCATGACAATGAGATGAGGTCTATTTCTGCTTCTTAACATCCGAGATGCTTTATTTGAGCAATTAAAATGTCAGGCCACATACCTGTGAAATGTTAACCCTACAAGGAAAAGACAGACTCTGATAAGCTTATTCCCTCTTAATTAAAAAAAAAAAAGTCACCAAACCAAGACAGTGATCAGAGTTGATTAAGAGAAAGGTCTCCCATCACCCGGATTTGGTCAAATCTTTCGTTTGGAACTTGCCCGAAAGGTCGGTTGGCGGCACCGTCCCACCCCCCACCCACCATCCCTCTGGAGGAGAGCGGGGAACTTTTCTCTTTCTCCGGCATCACGGGCACATCGCTGCGCCGGGAGTCCCGGGTGGTGCGCGCGCGGCGGGTTTCGAGGCTTCGCCAAGTTGCGAAAGGCGAAGTCCTCGATTCCATCCCGAGCCTCTCGCGGAGCCTTTAAGAAGCGTTTTGTGTGCGCGCAGCGCTCCGCTCCCCGCTGGGGCGGAAACCTCGGGTACGGGGTGCGCCGTGCGCGGAGCGCGGGAGCCGCGCGCCCGGGGCCGCCTGGGGGCGATCCCCCCCGCTCGGAAGCCTCGGGGACACGGCCCCCCCCCCCGGTCCCCACCCCACCCCCCCGCCGCGCCCCCAGCGCGCCCGGAGCAGCGGCCGAGACGACGCTCGCGCTAGGACCGAGCTGCGCCCATGGCCGCCATGGCGGGGCCGCCGCGCTCCGGCCAATGACGGCGAGGGGGCGGTGCGCGCGCGCCTGGCCAGGCCAACCCCGGCTGCTGCCTTATAAGGCGCGCCGTCGCCATGGCAACGTGCGCTAAGTTGCAGCAGTCGTGTCAAAGTTCACTATATAGAGAGCTCAGTGAGCTGATCGCGGAGAAGCCACTTCTGCCAGCCCCGGCGCCTATAAATCGCATTCCCTCCCGCGCCCCCCTTTTTAGCATATTTGATCACTTTGATTCTCTGTTCTTTTCTCTCCGCGGTGTGTGTGTGCGTGCGCGCGTGTGTGTTTTCTTCTCCTCCTCCTCCTCTCCCCGAGTTGCCTCCTTCCTCCGGGTGCCGTGCTGCCTTTTTTTCCCTCTTTCATTCTTTCTCTCCGTCTTTTTCTCCCCGCTCCGCGCACGAAGGATGTGCTTCTAGGTGGTGATCTGCCCTCCTCTCCCTCTTTTATCATTTCTCCCCCGCCGCCGGCGAGTTGACTCTTTCCCTATGTGTGTGAGGCGGCGGCGGCAGCAGCAGCAGCAGCGGCTCCGGCGGCGGCAGCAGCGGCTTCAGCGGCGGCGGCGGCGCTAGACGCAGCGGCTCCGGGCCCGACCCGGCGGCTTCGGCGGCGGCGGCTCCGGCTCCGGCAGCGGCGGCGGCGGCCCGGGCGGCCCGCAGGGATCGTCGAGCGGCCTCCATCCGGCGCGAGCGGGCGGGCGGCGGCGGCGGCCGGAGAGAGCGAGCCAGGCGCGCGCCGGGCGCCCAGGGCAGGCGGCGCCGGCGGCCCAGCGCCAGGACGACGCCGCGCAGCGCCGGACGCGGACCACTTTCATGCTGATTCCCCCGGACCCGGGCAGCGCTCCGGCCACTCCGCGGGCCGCCGGCCTCCGCCCCGGCCTGCCTGGCTCCCTGGGCGCGCCGGCGACCGGCGCCTCCGCTCTCCCAGTCCTCCCGATTTCGATGGCTTTCCTGAATGGCTGACTGTGGGCTGCCCTGGACTTGGCCCCCGGACAGTCGCCTCTCCTCCTTCTCTTCCTCCTCCTTCTCCTCCTCCTCCAACTCCTCGGCACACCAGCTCTGAGAGCGAGAGAGTGAACGAGAGAGGGAGGGAGAGTGAGAGCGAGCGAGATCTTTGGAGAGATTTTTTTTTTGCCTCCTACTTCTGTCTTGAAGCCAGACAATCGACTTGCAGCTCTCCCTCCCCTCCCTCTCTCTCTCTCCACGTTCTGCTCCCACTCGCTCTCCCCCTGCCCTTCCCCGCCCCTCCCGGCCGAAAGCCCCCCGAAACCAACAAAGCTGAGCCGAGGGACACAAACAAAACAAATACACCGGGCCAGACAAGCCATCGACAAAACTTTGCAAAAGCAGAAACAAAAAAGGAAAAAACTAATCAACCTCAACCAGCCAGCCCCCGAGCCACCCGGGGCGCCCTCCCGCGCCCTCTCGCACCCTCGCACACACAAAAGGCGGCGCACCGGAGCCCGCGACCCGGGAGCCGCCGCCGCCGCCCGCAGCCAGGGGAGCAGGAAGTCCGGACGAGGCCCCCATAGATATGGCAATGGTAGTCAGCACGTGGCGCGACCCCCAGGACGAGGTGCCCGGCTCGCAGGGCAGCCAGGCCTCGCAGGCACCTCCGGTGCCCGGACCACCGCCCGGCGCCCCGCACACGCCTCAGACGCCCGGCCAAGGGGGCCCTGCCAGCACCCCGGCCCAGACGGCGGCTGGCGGCCAGGGCGGCCCAGGCGGCGACAAGCAGCAGCAGCAGCAGCACATCGAGTGCGTGGTGTGCGGGGACAAGTCGAGCGGCAAGCACTACGGCCAGTTCACGTGCGAGGGCTGCAAGAGCTTCTTCAAGCGCAGTGTGCGGAGGAACCTGAGCTACACGTGCCGCGCCAACCGGAACTGTCCCATCGACCAGCACCACCGCAACCAGTGCCAGTACTGTCGCCTCAAAAAGTGCCTCAAAGTGGGCATGAGACGGGAAGGTATCGGCCTCTCATTTCTCCCCCCTCGCCTGGGGTCCCGGGGCCCTGGGGGCGTTTGGCTAGCCTGCTCTGGGTAAGGACCCTGGACCCCTCGCTCTGCTCCTCCATTGCAGCTTCAAGGGGGTTGATACTAGAAGCAAGTTCAGCACTGGAACCCAGAGCCCCCAGGCGCGCATGCTTTGGCCGACTGATCTCCTCCACTTTCTCTCTGGGCCGGTTTCATGTTCTTTGCGTGGATTGCGAGTTCATTCGAGTTCGCCTTTCTGCAGGGGCCGGGGTGGTGTTTGCTGCTGTTGTTGTGTCCAAGCCTGGTTTACTTCTCCCTCTGCCTCCTCTGTTTCCCTCGCTCTCTCCTGGTTTTCCCTGCATGTTCAACATATGTCCCTCCTCCCCACCTCTCCCCAGCCCCCACCCTCTCAAAAAAAAAATCAACCTGAGATTGTACTTTTGTACAGGAGGTTCAAATTACAAATGGCAATTTTATGCACTTCGCCGTATTAACGCTACCGCCCGGGCTGCGCTCATGTGACCCTCCGTGGATTAACATTCTGCTAAAAAAAAAAATCCTGTTTTCCTTTTTCCTTTCACTTTTGAAAGGAGGAGAGCGCGACAGGGAGTAGGGCAAGGGTGGGCGAAGGCCCTCGGCGGCGGCTTTCGCTCTGTGCGAGTTGGGTCTTTGTGATCGAAAATTCGCCGAGCACCGCGAGCCGGGCTCGGCCAATGGCGCGCCGGGCGCGGGCTCCGGGTTGGAGCGAGCGATCGCCGGGCTTTCTTTGTGTTCCTGGGAGCGCGGATGTCCCCGGCCGGCGTCAGATCAGAGCCCCAGCCCGAGCCTCGCCGGCTCTCCACGGCCCTCCCGGGCCCTACGCGGGCTGCGCCGGCCGCTTGCTCCCCGGCTCTCCCCGGCTTCCTCTCGCCGCGGCCCGCCTCTCTCTCTCTCTCTCTCCGCCCTCTCTCTCTGTCTTCCTTTCTGCGAGAACACTGATCGGGCTGCCGCCAGACCTCAGCGATCCGCTGGTTTCTTCCCGGGAGACCCCCACCGGACTGGAGCCGGGGCTTGGGCCAGGGCCGGGGCTGCAGGCTTCGGGGGAGAGGCGTTCCGGAGCGGCCACAGGCCGTCTGGGGTGAACCCTTGTGTCTTTTGCAAAAGCATCTCTCCCTCCCCACCCCCCCAGACTCGCCCCTCCCGCTCCCTCTCCTCCAATCAATAAGAAATATCAGCTGTTTAGCAGTAAAGAAGAAAGATGCCCCCAGAATGCTCCATCCCACCCACCGCGCTGGGGACCCCGAGGCAAAGTGGCCAATTCTGGGTGCTCGGCGGCCCAGCCCCGAGCGGGCCTCCGAGGCAAGTGTGCCGCTGTGGCCGCCAGAGTTGGCCAGGGTGGTGGTTGGAGAGGACCGCTGCCGGGCTCCCGGGGACTCCCGGGGCTGTGGCCTGGGCGCGCTCATCGGAGGGCAGGCCTGCCTGTTCTTGTGCAGTGCGCGGTCTGGGTCAGGTGGGGGTCGGGCTGGGTCAGGCCCTTCCAGGGGCACTGGGGACCTAGGCTGGCTATTAACCAAGGAGTGTCTTCTTTCCTCCCCACAGCGGTACAGAGGGGCAGGATGCCGCCCACCCAGCCGACCCACGGGCAGTTTGCGCTGACCAACGGGGACCCCCTCAACTGCCACTCGTACCTGTCCGGATATATTTCTCTGTTGCTGCGCGCCGAGCCCTACCCCACGTCGCGCTTCGGCAGCCAGTGCATGCAGCCTAACAACATCATGGGCATCGAGAACATTTGCGAACTGGCCGCGCGGATGCTCTTCAGCGCCGTCGAGTGGGCCCGGAACATCCCCTTCTTCCCTGACCTGCAGATCACCGACCAGGTGGCCCTGCTTCGCCTCACCTGGAGCGAGCTGTTCGTGCTGAACGCCGCTCAGTGCTCCATGCCCCTCCACGTAGCCCCGCTCCTGGCTGCCGCTGGCCTACACGCCTCGCCTATGTCTGCCGACCGGGTGGTCGCCTTTATGGACCACATACGGATCTTCCAAGAGCAAGTGGAGAAGCTCAAGGCCCTGCACGTTGACTCCGCCGAGTACAGCTGCCTCAAGGCCATAGTCCTGTTCACCTCAGGTAGGAAGGAGCCTTACCTTCTCATGCCCAAGGGTCCCAGACCCCAGTTAGGGCCCAGATGTCTGGCGAGTCCCCAGAGCGAGCCCAGACTCCCCCTTGAAAGGCCAAACGGTTGAGTGCCACTTGGAGGAGAACTCTGAATAGCTGCTGGGCCCCACCAGGCCTGTCTGGGAGAGGAGAGGAAGCCTGGGCTGCAGGAAGGATGCTTCAGGCACAGATGCTTAAAGTGGGCCTTCTGCCCTCCTGCCAAGCTGGGGTGTGTGCTTCTGCTAACTCCCCTTAGCCAGGGCCCTCTGGGCCAGCTGAGCCTGTGGAAGCCTGTCTCCCCCTTGGTCCTTTTCATCACCCTGGCTTAGCCTCTGGGAGATGCCCCTGGGCACCCGGGCAGGCCTGGCACCGTCTTGCAGGGGGAAGTTTGCCTATTAAGTCCGCAGGCACCAATCTCGAAAGAAAATCATATTCTTAGGAAAATAATGCAGACTGCCAGGAGAGGGGAGAGAGCAGCCAGGAAGGGACGAGAGGAAGAAAGGGGGCCAGCATAACCCTTCAGAGTGTCTGCAGGGGGTGGAAGACGCCGGCCTTTCGCCTCCACAGCCCAGGCAAACACTTAACGCAATTTTCCAAAAGCCCAAAGTGTCTGCCCATCTGAGCGGGATATGAAGGTGGCCGGAGATAGCATGGACTGAATTATGAAGCCTAATTAGTTTATGTGTAGTTGAACCTGTGTGAGTGAGTAATAGATCTCATATTAATGAACTCGTGAGGCCAGATGATTTTTGAAAGTCTCTGGCTTTCCACTTTGGGCCACACCTGAGCCTCTGGCTGCCTCCAGCTAGGTTCAAGCCTGGCCCAGGGGGCGGGTGGATGTCGCTCCCTCCACCTTCTTGTTGGAAGTTGTCATCTGATCCCTTTGTCGAGGCTGAGGAGCAAGAGGGGTTCCCAATTCAGCATGCCAACCATGTGGATGTGGATAGGGCTTGGAAGCTCGTCACCCACTCTTTTTCCAGCTGGAAATCAGGACACTAGGGGAGAGCCTTATGGCAGACACAAAGATCCACAGGCTCTTCCTTATTGTTTGAGGGCGACCTGGGGGCCCAAGTCATCAACTGGAACCCTGGCAGGTTCTGAGTCTTTCATGCCTGGCTCCGTTATGCATCCATCCCCCTCAGAGCCCACCCCAAGTCCTGCCTTCCAAAGTCCTTAGGTAATCAATTAAAAGGCAGTGGCCAGTCAAGGCAGAACTGTATATAGAGGCTTGAATCTGGATTCTTTTTTCTCGGGGGACCTGTCAGAGCTGGACCGTTTGCCTGACACAGACGTCCAGGAAGGAGGGTCCCCTACCTCACAGCCACCTTCCGCCGGTCCCACAACCCCACACCCAGCTCACAGTCCCAGACCCTGGGGGTGGCTGGCTGGTCATTTCTGGATATCATTGTTTGCTCCTAGCCTTCCCCTTGGTCCTTCAAGGGAAGAAATGCCCACGCTGTCGTAGCAGTTTCATTTATGACTATTTGTAAAATGTAGAGGCCCGAGTGGGGAACGCGAATCACCCCACCAAGAGATACAGATTCCTGTTATCCGATTCAGAGGGTGAGGAGTCTGATGCCAGCAGATCTTTTAATCCCTGTCCACAGACGCCCATGCAGCCTGTGGCCAGGCAGAGTCCCAGGGACCCCGTGAGGAGACTGCATGTGTGTTCTGGTTCTGGGGGTGGGGGTGGCTGTTTTCCAAGACCTGTTTTAAGATGCACAGCATGTATGCGCTCGCCCCAGTCTTGTCTGGGGAGTCCCCAAAGGTCGGGTCACAACCTGCGCCGCCTTCCCTGAGAAGCCTCTCCTTTCAAAGACACTTATTGTATTTTCACCTATCAGAAAAAGAAAAGTGTTTTCCTGGAGATGACAGGGGGGGGGGGTTTCTTCTTGGAGGGACCTGGATTTAAAAAAAATAAATAAAGGGGTGGGGGGCAGGAGAAAAAGGGAGAGAGAAGAAAGGAGGGAAAGAAACAGCTCAAATGAACAGAGAGATCACAGTTTGCATGGCTGCCCTTCAATGGGCTAAACTGACAAGATCAGTTTTAAAGGGCCACTTAAATCAGTTTCAAAGACCAGAGAAAAATGAGTCGCCCTCTTTGGGGACAATCTGAGGCTGGGTCGTGGACGCCATTGCTCGGGGCCGGGCCAGGTTGTCGCCCCCCCCCCCACGATATAATTATAAGCCTAACTATTATTTACAGAGGAGGAGGGGGAGGAGCGCTGGCACTTTTGGTTTCATCTGTTTGTCTTTCTGTTTACTGACCTGAGCTAGATTTCACCCCGTGCTCTTTGCCTGGGCCTCCCAGGGACCAAGCCTGGGGACTGGGACAGTGCGAGCCTGTGGCAGCACAGAGGTGTGTTTCATTTTTAAGCAAATGCCCCAGGACCCCCTCTCCCACCCCCGTCACCCCCAAGTTTCCAGTCCTAGGCTTTTCCTCCAACTGCAGTTGGGGGCATTTTGACTGAGCTCTCCACACACACCCCCCTCATGTGACCCATTTCAAACCTCTTCATCTGATGACTGAATTCTTCTTCTTCTTCTTCTTCTTCTTCTTCTTCTTCTTTTTTTTTAAACTTTCTTCCAGATGCCTGTGGTCTCTCTGATGTAGCCCATGTGGAAAGCTTACAGGAAAAGTCCCAGTGTGCTTTGGAAGAGTACGTTAGGAGTCAGTACCCCAACCAGCCCACGCGATTCGGGAAGCTTCTGCTCCGCCTGCCTTCCCTCCGCACCGTCTCCTCGTCAGTCATAGAGCAATTGTTTTTCGTCCGCTTGGTAGGTAAAACCCCCATCGAGACCCTCATCCGGGATATGCTGCTGTCCGGCAGCAGTTTTAACTGGCCGTATATGGCGATTCAATAAAAAAAAAAAAAATCAAAATAAGAAGGGGGAGTGAAACAGAGAGAGAAAAAAAGGCAAAAGACTGGTTTGTTGGCTTAAATTCCTTCTGTTAAGAAAGGATATAAAAGGATGTTACACGTTTGCTAAAAGAAGAGAGGGGAAGAATTTCATGGACTGTGAATTTCCCAGACATTAAAAGACTGTCAAATGAACTTTTACAGAATGCATTAAAAAAAAAAAAAAAACTCCTGTGTCGGTCAGAACAAATTGCTACTTATCATTTTTTTTTTTTGTATAAAAAGGAAATTAGTCTTTTTCTTTTTTTTTTGGTCAATTTTTTGAAAAATATTGCTAAAAGTGCATTTAAGGAGATTGGGAGAAAATTAGCAGAATGGAGAAAGTAAGTCTTTTTTTTTTCCAAATTATTAATTGTCCTGTGTCTATGTACCTCTAGCTGTTCTTTTTTGTACTTTCCTGGTTGCAAACCAGTTTATTCTGTGGTTCTATAATAAGTTTTGATATAATCTTGGCTTCTTAAAAACTGTGTATCCTTAAAATATATGTTCTGCAAGAATTAAAACTGAGTCCATGAAAAATATCATAGAGAGACATAAAACTTTAAAAGGCAACTCAAAGATGATAGAAACGCACTTACAAGGTGGTGATCAAAAATTTTAGGTGAAGTTCCGCCCTCGAATTTGAGAACCGGAAGAACCACATACAACGCTTAACTCCCCCTCCCCTGCCCCCCTCCAAAAAAAAAAGACACCAAGACAAACCTAGCTTTTTAAAAATATTTTAAGAAAGAGAGTGAACTGTGGAATTTATTGGCAGCCAAGGAATGTGTCCAAGACACAAGCTGAGGTTTTCAATAAAAAAGTGAACTTTTGTAATTTGAATTGGGTCCCGCTTAGTTCTTGAATTGTTATGAAAATCCTATATCTGTTTGTATATTTGCAAACCCTTTGTATTATAATTGTTGATATTCCCTTTTTAAAAAAAATACCATTGAAATCAGCATGACAAAATAACACTGTTGGCACTTATAGGTAATGTGATTGATTCAGTATCTTAGAGTTTACAGTTTGTGTTTTAAAAAAAAACTGAAGGTTTTTTTTTTTAAGTGCAACATTTCTGTATACTGTACAAGTTATAATAACTGAACTGTTTGGTCGAGTCTTTGTGTGTTATATTCCAAGGAAAATTTGAAAGTATTCAGAAATTAAAATATTATTTGATATCTGAAACCTGTTTGGCTGTCCCCACTCACTGCCTTGCACCGAGAGGAGCCCCCTGTGAGCTCTCCCTGGAGTGGGCTGGGAGGTCCATTTGTTTATGATGCACAGTCAGTTTGCTCCAAAGTGGACTAGTTTTATTTGCCTGCTTAATTTGGTTGTGGGTGCGGGGGGGGGGGCTGAAGTTAATGGTTTATCTATGGTTTAGGAAGTGTCATACTGATATAGTAAACCACCCCCATTCACCTAATCCTCTTTTTAATTAAAAATGGATTTTCCAGGGAAAAAAAAAAAAGAAGGCCCTTATATTTGTCACACTTAAGTGCCTGCTTAGGGAAGGTATTGTGAAAAGCATTAGAAATCTTGAGATCAGTATCTATTTTATGATCAGAAAAAAATAGTGTTTTGTACAGATCTGACCGTTACACAGAAGGCTGTTCAAGCAAGCTAATCACAGCATTAGAAATAGACAGCAGTGGTTTGCAGTGAGTTTTGCCTGAAGTAGGTGTGAGTTTTAAAAAAAAATATTCTGTGGTGCTCAGCTAGCGTGGTTGAGAGGATTTCAAATGCAGTGATACAGCTATAAGTACATGCTAACTTGCATTGGTCTGCCTGTCCCCTCCCCCCTTTCTGTTCTTTCTGTGGGAACCTGACCACAGGTTAAGGGAATCATTTCCATTGGAGTTATGGACATAAAAACACATCGACGTTCTGGCATTTCAGATTGAGTAGATATAATCTGGGCTGCTTTGGGGACCCTTTGTCCTTAGAAGCCAAATTAAGAAAAAGGAGAGAAAGAGAGAGAGAGGAGAGAAGGAAAGTTGACAGAGGTGTGCTGATTTGGAAGTAGGAACTATTTTGTTTTGGAATCTTCTTCACCCCCACCCTCGCCCTTATCCTGGTTTGGAGAAAGCTCAGTCCTTGGAAGCTTGCAATTTTCTTGTGATTGAGGCTTTCCAGAACAGCCCCCCCCCATATTTCCCTATGTCATGGTTTAATTTTAAAAGGAGGTGGGCAGGGGAAGTGAAAAGAAAAGGGGGCATCTTGGAAAGTGTATTGAACTTTGACATTCAGTTCCAGTGAATCCATGTAGACCAGAAATATCTGTCTGATTTGTGCACTTGAACTGACTTCCCCATCCACCCCTCAGCTTCTTCCTGTAGATATATATACATACATGAATATAAGTACGTTCCTACGGCAGAATATCCCTGACCTTTTAGATCAAGGTTTTGTAGGTTGGTGTTTATTTTCTCTTCTTTACAAGTGCTATCCATGTGAGTGTGTGAAGTTCCTCTAATAAGTAAAACACAGGCCCTTTTCCTTATTTGTTTTGTGTTAGTTTATTGTAAACAGCCATTTGTTGTAAATTATTATTGGCATTAAATTATAATTTATGATTTTCAAAGCAAAAGACAGTCCCTGTTTTATTATGCTTTAAGCATGTGTTGTGGACACTGGGGATCTCACTCTCCCTCTCTCTGAAGTTTCAGCAAGCAGCTTGGGGTCTGCGAGGCAGAAAAACAGGACCCAGAATTTTTCAAACGGTTAAAACAAAACCTCTTGTATATGTTTAGAGTGGCCGGAGGAGGATCTGTTTAGAGTCTTGAGCTTGGTTGAAGTTTATGGCATTTAAAGAAAGTTTTTCTTTTCACGCTGAGTTAGAACAAAAGATCTTTGCTGCGACCGAATTGGACAAAAGACCGGGGCTGGGACCCAGCAAGTGCGTTCTGTGTGAAATTGACGAGATCTTTAAAAAAGCTGCTAAACATGGCGACTCTTTCCCTTTAAGTGTCTCTTTTTCCTTGCTGGTTTTTTTTTTTTCCCACCCCCCCTTCATCTGATCTGAGCTCGCTTTATTTCTTCTCCCAGCCCCGCTCCCCCTCCTCCTCTTGGCGCTCGGGGGTGTGAGAGACCCCAGTTAGACGCGAAATGCAACAATAGTGGGGGAGAGAGGGAGGGTGGGGGGCGATCGCTGCTTCTCACCACTTTCAAACAAACCTGGAAGCAGCCTGAGCTCGGCGGGGGGATTCTGGCCCGATCGCTCGGCGCGTGGTCGCCCAGCCTGGGCCTTGCACCATTAGCTGTCCCTGAGCCGCCAGAGGCTGGGGCTCCAAGTTAGCGGGCGAGGTCCGGGGCTGGCTCAGCGGAGCCGGCTGGGGTAGCATCCGGCGGCTGCGGGGAGCGGGGCCCGGAGTTGGCAGCAGCGGCGGCGGCGGCAAAGTGCCTGCCCCCCGGCCCCCGCCCCCAACTTACGCAAGGCGGAATTCCGCCCGCGCCCCGGGAAAGTCCGGGGTGCCGGGCGCGCCGGGCTGCGCTCCGGGGTGGTGCGGCGAGCGGCGACGCGCGGGGGGCGGGGGCGGGGGTCGGTCGGGGGGAGCTGGGGCGTGTGAAACTCTGCCTCGGAGCTTGCTTTTGACTCGGTCCTCTGAGCTGAGCCAACATGGCGTCTCCCCCTGCTCCGCGAGCGCCGGGCTGCCAGGCACGGCAGGGCCGGGTAATGGGAAACACATTGGTTCCCAAAAAGAAAAAAAAGGGGGGGGGGACGGCCAAAGGCCATTCCATCTGCAGGCAGAAAACCCTCTTTTCAACTCTGCCGGTCCAGGGAGCGTGCGACCAGTCCTCGATGATCTGTAATTAAGGCAGCAGTATTCGTAGGGCAAATAGTGGTAATATAGGACCCCTTTCTCTTTTGCGCTCCCCACCCCCCACACACACACACACCTCAGTAATCAGGAGAGTTTATTTCATGTCTTCTCTTCCTTCGAGCATCAGTTTAGGGGAAGCAAAAGTCTGGATCCTCAAACGATCTGAAATGTTTTAATGGTATAGGGGGAGGGGTGTGTGAGTGTGTGTGTGTGTGTGTGTGCAGACCTCGGTGGTTCTCGCGCTCATTAATGCAGGGGCTGCGCCTGGCTCGGCGCGGGCCGAGCTGGGGGTGGGGGCTAGGCTGCGGACCCCGCCGGACACCGGCAGAACTTGCAGCTTGCAGGTCAAAGTTATAGGAAAGGTGGTTTTCCGCGCTGAGGGCTGACTGGGGGCGTGCAGGGGAGGAGGGCGCCGGTTCCGGGCGGGTGGTCGCGGGCCCTAGAAATAAATGTCTTGGACCCGCGTGGACAGCGCCCCTGGCAGGAACGCGCCTGCAGCGAGTATCCCTTTTCTGTGATCTGTCGGAGGGTGGGCGAGGCCGGTGGTGGGACGGACCTGGCCTCCCAGAGAGGGTCTTCCGAGGGCCTCTGCAGGGACCGTGGATGGGTCCCGGCCCAGCTCTCAGCCGAGGGCACAGATTGCCCCTTACGTCCAATTCCAACCCCAGCCCGGGACTGGAGACCTGACCCTCCACCGCCTGGGAGGCGAGCGAGGGACTGACTCTCTGAATTCCGGGCCTCGTCAAGATTTATTGAAGTTGGGTTTTAAAAACGTGCTTCAGATGATTTTTTCCCATTTTCTCAGATTTCAAAGGCTCCCTGCAGTGCGGCTGCCTAATTAATGGTGAAATTCAACTAAATCTAATTATGCAGTAATTTTAAAGCAGTTAGTGCTGGGCGTTGGTTTGTAATAGGACCCCAGTTTTTTAAAGTTTGCTTACTGTGTTGGTTTAGGGGGAAGCCATTTTTTTTTTTTTTGGTATGGCAAAGAGAGTGGAGAAATAGTTTCGCTGGGTGAACCCCAGAGCTGAGAACTGCCCCTGTCACCTCTACCTCCATCCCCATTTTCTTTTTTTTTCTCTCTCTCTTTTCTCCCAAGCTCACACTCAAAAGCTGAGCCAGGTGCTTGTCCACCAAGGAGACCCCATTTCATAACCAAAAAGAAAAGGGAAAATTTTCCATCAGGAGACACAAAGGGGCTTGGTATCTGCCCTCCTGGGTGGAACTGTAGATGCCCCCAACCAGGGAAGGGACTCTCATTTCTAATAGAGAACCGATTTCCTCTGGTTAACATCCATTGTCAGGCGAAAAGCTGCCTCTTAGAGTCATAAATCTTATCGTTCCTTCTGATAACTCACTTGCAATAAGTTAGCGTCCTGTTTAAAGTGAATTGTAAAACTGCCTCTTTTAAGATGGCATCGGTGTCCTTAAAAGCCGTTGTTGTTTTTTGGTTTTGGGTTTTTGTTGTTCCGCCTCCAGTCCAGCAGGCCTGGTGTGGGAGCCAGGGCTGAGGTGGCTCTTGGGCCTCTGGGTAGGGTCAGGGGGGAGATGGCCCTGAGAAACAAGCTGCCGGGGTTCAGCCTCTGGGTCTTAGTCGAGGGTGATACACCCCGGAAGCAGAGAGGGCCTGAAGGGGGGTGTGCCGTGTCCCCCGTCCCCTTCGCCATCCCCCAAGCGGCCCCCTCAGAATGACGTTCCTTGAAAGAAACATGCTGTGATTAGCTAAGAAAACACATCTGCTTTCAGAGTTGGGCCTTCGTTAATTAGCTGAACAAAGGGCCGTTTGGGTTTTTACCTTTTGCTGGGGGAGAGCGTGTTATTTCAGGAGTGTCGCGGGCCCTCCTCTTTTCAGCCGCGGCCACGACGTTAATTTTATTGGGATTACTGATGGGAAATGAGGTGGCGCAGGCTTCCGAGAGGAAAAGCTCGATCATTACCCCCTTCGGAACTATATTTTTCCACCCAACCTCCTGCTCGCGCGGAGGGGGTGGGGGGCGAACCGCGCGGCAAGTTGGGAGCAATTGGAATCAGTCTCGAGGTACGCTGATCCCGGGTGACAGAGCGTGTGTTGAAGCTGAACTCTATAATTTGCGCTTCTGTTCTTTTATTAGGCCTGGACAACGAACTAATGAGCTTTGGTCCAGCACAGTGTCACTCGTATTTATTTTCTTATGGCAACTTGGAGATAGAAATGTTCCTCCCGGACATCCAGGGAGGGCCTGGGGTCCTGACCGCGACCGTCCGCCCCGGGTCGTTGGCTGCCTCCTGGGGCAACGAGGGCGCGCGCCGAACTGGCGGAGCCCAGGGGACTGGGCCTTCAGGCGAGGCCCTGGGGCGATCAGGAAGGCGTCAGGCCTTTCTGAGGCTCAGACACTCCCGCAAGCCCAGCTCCCTGAGGTTGAGGTGCGGGGCGCGGGGCAAGCCCAGGGCAGATCCCCACACCACGACGTGGTCAGAGGTGCGAAGGTGGCGTGGCTGCCTGCTGGCGCAGGGCGGAGGAGGGACCCAGCGCAGAGCCAGTCAGGCCAAGGAACCCCTGGAGCTCGCGCGAGGCTATTTCCGCCCCCTGGCCAGGGCTGCCTGCTTTGTGCCGAGGGAGGCCTGGCTCTGCTCTCTGGCTCAGTGGCTGGGAGGTGGGTGAGCAGATGGGGTGCTTTTGAAAACCTCCTGTGGGTACTGAAGTGCGGGAGCGCCCTTCCGTCTCTAGTTTGGCTGACCCACGGAACGGCCGTTGGAGAGGCCTGGAATAGAGTGAAGGAGCAGTGGGGACAGGAAGGGGTCATCGGAGGCAGTGCGGAGGTCCTTGGCGCGGGGCACAGAGAACAGAAGGCCCCCCTGCCTGAGTCGGAGTGGGGGCGGGGACTGCAAAGGAAAGGGAAGCGCAGGGAACTGCGAGGCGTGCGGGGACTTCTCCAGCCCGTGCGAGGCTCTTGACTTCCGTGGCTCTCGCCTCGCTCCCCGCCAGACAGCCCTGGCTACCGGCTAATAACGCCCAGGGTCTGTGCCCGCTCCTGCCCTTCCCATTGCTCCTGGCCTCTCCTGCCGCATCCCCTCCCCACCTCTTCCTTCCTTCCTGCAAATGGGTGTTAACGTGGGTCTTTATGTTCTGTCTGCAACTAGGATGTAATCACGCACCCCATGCCTCTCTCTAAAAGCATTTAATAAATGTCTATTAAAGCGCTACAAATGTAAGATGAATTTAGTGGCGCGACTGCCTCCCTGAATCCAAACGGTAATGATGGATTTATCAACGGGGGATTCGCCTCCAGCACAGTGAGGGAGGTTTACTCAGCAAATATGTCGGCAAGCACCCACCCAAATACAATCATCTGGTCCCCTGCGGGCGCTAGCCGCTTCACTCCGCTATCTCCCGCCTGGAGGGTCTGGGCCGATCTGGAGGACCCCGATCTCGGGTCCCCTCCTCTGTCGCCTGTCTTGGCCTTTGGGGCCCCTCTCCTGGTGGGCATGGAACACCTGAGATTTAGGTCTGGAGGTGGGGAGTGGCTGGCAGCCGAGCTTGGCTTTGCCAGGAGGTATTAGTGGCCGCCCTCTGCCCCTTGGTTTAGAAGGGATGGCAATTGTTCCTGAGTCTGCGAGTGGGCTCTTGAGCACCCTGGCTTTGGCTGAATCCAGGTTGTGGGATCCCCGCTGGACCCCAAGCCCAGCCCTGGGGACCATTCTAGGAGAGGGGGCTGAAGGACAGAGGCCCCCGGTCCCCAGGCCCTAGGGAAGGCCCCAGTGTGCCCAGACCGGGAGCCTCGGATGCTCTCCCCCATCGGGCTGCCTGGACGCAGCCAAGCAAATCACAAGCAGCTGGTCTCCCGGGTTAGGGTGTAACCTGAGGGTGGGGGCAACACTTCCACGTCTGTAACCCTGACCAAGTCTGGCTTCTCCCCCACCCCGGCCTTCCTGAAGTTCGTGTGGCTGTGGGTTTGCAGGGTCTGGTTTGGGCTGTGATGGTGAGCCGGCACAGCCTCCGTGCCTACCACCCCTTTCTTCTCGTCTTTTATCTTTCTCTTCGAGGGGGAGCAAAGCGCTGGCCTGTTCCATCCAGCCCCTTCGCATTTGCCTTGGCCTCCGCGTTCTCTTTCTTCTTTGGAAATTTCATTGAGATGTCTCTGTACTTCGCTTGTCAGTTATCTTTGTTCCTTTTAAATAAAGGGCTTTTAAATGGACTTATTGCTCCCAGCGTGGGTTCCTCTCTCTAAATGTTAGAAAATTGTGCCATCTACCCGCTATGCTGAGTACTGTCGCACTCAGAGACCTCGGGGACCTCCGGGCCGGCTTCAATGCTGCTGTGTCAGGGGCTCGGGCGAGGGGGGTTGGGAGGGGGTAGGCGGCTCACGTGGATTTTCTACATGCAGCCAGGCCCTCGAACTTGGCGACAGAGGCGACCAGAGACCGAATGGCAGGCGGGGCTGGGGCTCAGAGATGCATGCCCCAGGCCAGGGAAGGGGGGGCTCTGGGGCTGGTTTTAGATGCCACCAGCCGCTGGGGGTCCGGGAGATCGGAGGACCCCAGGGGTGGCTGCCTGGGAGGGGCGGGGGCGGGGTGATTCATCAAGCCGATTTGGAGAGCTCCTGCCGGCCTCCAGCCCCCTCTCTCTCCCTGGGGGGAGCCGACTGAGAACCTCGGAGGCCTCCGAGTGGTTTCCCAGTCTCTTGGGGAGAGAGAGAGAGAGAAGAGACCTTGGGCCAGGCAGTTGAGCTACAACTTTCGGGTTCGTTTTCCCTGGGTGGAGACATTTCTGGTGTCTTCTGGGAAGCCAGGACTTGCTTCCCTCTAAGGGAGTGTGGTTTCCCAGAACCGCATTGGAACAAGTCGGCTGTCTGATGTGGGGTCTCCCTCGCCCCCACCCCTCCTCTGCAAAGCATCCCACCCGCAACCGCAGGTCCTTTTGAATGAGTTAAAATGGATTAACAGTTTAGATTTTATTATGTGGCTACCCCTCCCACATGCCGTTTTGTTTTTTTAACCCATTAGGAGTATTAGCTAAGATTTCCAAGTGTCAGTTGGGTATTTATGCTTGTGGAGGAAAAAAAAAATTCCCTGATAGGGTTTATGACTTTTATTACACGTTTCACACTGTTCGAGAAATGGAGTTTTAAGCAACATACAATTAAATCTATATTGCTCTTTGGAGAAGGGCCAAGGGACTCGGCAATCAATTAGTTCGGATCTTTTGATACTTGTTGCTAAAATCAAACTGTAAAAGTGTGCCCAGCCTATAGTGGCTTCCCCATGAATCCCTCAAGCTGCTGAGTGATCACCTGGAAAATGACGGTCCCTTCCCCTCCCTGGCTGTTTTTTCTCCATTACTCTGCACAGATTCGTCTTTAAAGAATCAGACTGTTTTCTGTTCTCCCCCCCGCCCCAATCAACTTTCTCCCTCCACTGCAGGCTCTCCGCCCCTGCCTTCATCACCCAGGTTCTTTTTAAAAATACATTTATTTTTCCTTTGGATTATTTGAAAATGAATTCTCTATCTACCCTCTGGTTCATCCCTCCTCCCCTTGCCCTAAGGAGAGAAATTGTGTCAATTACTAACCCAGTGTCCAGACAAAGGCAAGATTATATTCTTTATAAGCACAACAGGACAAGGATAGGGGATATAGTTCCCCCCTCCTCCCTCTCTCTCTCTCTCTCTCTCTTTCTCTGTCCCCTCCACTCTGTCTCTTTAAATAAGCATTTTAGGAAATAATCTCTTGCACTGACTGAACAGAAACTGCTTCCGCCTTGCAAATGCCACCATCTCCACCTCCCTTGCTCTCTCTGAGCCAATCCCTTCGGCTGCCTGGCACCTGGTGCCTGCCCTTGGCCCTGGCTTGCGGGGTGGGCGGGTAGGGGCACCTATGGAGAAGGGGCTCTTGGGAAGGCTGTGGGGTCCTGCCCACCTGGACTAGGCAGCTGACCAGGTCTGATAGCAGGTTCCAAAGAGCGGTGTGTTAATTTATTCAAAAAATTCTTAGATCTCCTCAGCATCTTCTCCCTGCGACCACCCAGTTTCCAAAAGGAGGGAAGAGGGGTCTGGGGCTACACATACATGCCCCACCCCCACAATTTACTTCTTTTCTGTCTAAGCCCGGCCACCCCTTCACCACACTCATCACTATTTTTAAAACCCTGTGGTTTAAAACTACTCATTCAACCATCCTCTCTACCAGGATGGATGTCTGCACACCCTCTCTTCTCCAAAAAAAGATTCTGCACCAAGCGAAATGGTTGTTCTGAGTGTCATTAACCTCTTTGCAGAAGCTTCCTTTGCCTCCTAGGAAATGAGGACTTCTGGGGGGCGGGAGGAGCCATGGCCCACACCCAGTGCTGCGGCCTCGCCCGGCCTCCCGGCCTCTGCACCCCGCGCCTCTGCCTGCCGCCTGCCTGTCCCTGTGCCGCTGCCTTCATTGCGAGGAAGGTCTGGGAAACATTTTCTCCGCGCTAATTTTATATTTCCCCTCTCCCCCCGGCCACATTAAACATAATTCTGTGCTGTCACTGTCACTAAGGTTGCGGTTTGCTGACGTCTCTCCTTGGAAATACGACCCCTTCGCCTCCAACGGGGAGTCCTCACCGTGCACCACGGTGCAGCCTCTGGGAGGCCCTTCTCGCAGGGGACTGCAGGGTTTCTGTGGACAAGCTGACAGACAGACTGACAGACACCCCCGTCATAAATAAAGGCCAGAAGGGCCCCGACCACCGTTTCAAAGCCCCTTTTCCCTACGACAGCAGAAGCAAATGTATTTTGGACATGCATTTGGTTGTTGGTTGGTTTATTTAATAAAAATCCCTGTGTTGTTTTTTTTGAAGTGTCAGTGTGTGTGTTGTGAAACTACAGCCACTCCACTTTTTAAATGTCCCTTTCCATTTGTTTTAGTGCCTGACCTCTTCAACTCCTCTCTGTTCCTTATTGCCCACCCCCACCACGCCGCCCCACCACCACCATACATTTTCTCTGGCTGAGCAGTAATCCGCTGGCCCAGTGGCCACGTTCCTGGAGACAAAATCCATTTATCCCCTTGTGTTGCTTTGCAGAGGCCCGGTCATTCGGGGCCTTTGGTGACAGACTACAGCGACAGAGAGGAGACTGTTTCTCAGTCCCCAGGCCCCGCTGCCCCGTCCTTTAGTGCACCAGCTTGGAGGAGCTCCAGAGGTCAGGCCAAGCTGCCCAGCACCGGCAGGTTTGCCCTGGGCTCCTGAGCGTGATTCTGGGCTCTCTCCCTTTGTTTTTCTTTCCTCCAGAGGAGCTGCTCGCACTCTGCACGCCCCACAGCAGCGTTTGGGAGCCTCCTGCACCCAGACTGCTGGTTTCAGAGCGATCATCTCATTTCGCGGGTGCAGAGCAGAGTCGAAGGCAGCGCCTGGGTCAGGCGTTCAGCAGAGGGCCCATGTCACAGACCCAACCCAAAGGTTAATTTTCCTTCATTAGCATCTCCATAGTTCGCTCCCTGCTCGGGATCTGGGGTCCTAGCTGTTCTCTCCTCCCAGCTCCCCTCTGGAATATTTGCGCACTCTCTCCCTCCGCCTCTCTCTCTCTCTCTCTCTCTCTCTCTCTGGGTCTCCTCTCCGCAGGCTAAATTCTGCCAGGTTCCTATTGGATCCTCAGGCTGATCCCTGAAAATGTATCTTGTCAGTTTCCAGTTTGCCTATTTCTTGTCCAGAACAGCACCTCCTGTCCACACCTCTCCCTTCCACACCCTCATAGGGTGTCCTGCTTTATTTGGGTGAGTTCACCTCTTCCCTTTTACTGCGCCTTCCCTCGCCCCACGCCTTATTCTTTCATTCACTGCTAGTAAACGCTAAAGACACAAAATGGCAAAGTTCAGCTGGAAAGGGAAAGCCAGGCAACCCAGCCACCTAGAAAGAAACTGGAGGTTTGTAACACAAAAATCAACAAAAGAAAGCAGTGTTTGCGGCTTAAGGAGGGAGTGTGTTTGTGTGTCTGTATTTTGCAAATTTCTTCGAACAGCCTTTGTGCAGACTCCTCAGAGGCGTTTGCCGAAGCTAGTCACAGTACAGGGACTGGAAGTTAGCCTCTTACAGTAAATGAATCTTTTAATTTACAGACCAATAAATCTCCATGTCTAGCCACCTTTTGGAGACCCGGCCTGGGTTCAAGGAGACAAGACTGGGGCTCATCATGAAGACCAGATAAAGTTTGCCAAAGTTATTATTTTTTCCCCCTCCATCCTTTTTCTGCCAATCTGCAAAATTCCCCCATCCAACAAATAAAAGTTCAGGGAAGTAGCTTTTCCTCCACAAGCAGATGGCTGGGAATTTCTGTTCCTTTTCATGGCAAGCCTGTTGACTGGAGTGCTTTTCCAAGCTCACAGACACTGAAATGATTTATAGTTTTTCAACAACTCACTATTTGGGTGTGCTGTTTAGGTGGGGCTGAGACAATCTAATAATCAATGTAAGGCTGGGGAGGGGGGAGGGGGCCGTCTGCGACCAAGAAGAGACTTCACACCAGAACATGAAAGCCAGTCGGGTCTCCGGGGATGGAATTTGGGGAAGAGCCCACGCACACGTCTGCTCGGAGGCTGTAAAGAAATACATTGTTAACAACCACAAAACAGACAATGCCCCGAGCTCTGCCTTGATTCTGAGCTGAGCTACTTTCAAGATTTTTTAGTAGCACTGTTCATTTTGATGGAGTTTCTGGGCCATTGGAAATTCAACCTTTAGCCAGCCTGCTCGTGGGGGTATGGTTACAGAATTCATTTTCTGGTTTACTAGCCCTCCTCCTATATTTTCTTTATTTCCTGATGGCCTCCCAGGGGTCCAATCTTCCCCCCCCCTTCCTTTTATGTTGTCCAGTTTTCTTCTCCCCTCAGACGACTCGGTGTTTTTCCTCTTTCTCCTGATCACCCAGTTGCTTCCTATGTCTCCTTCCTTCCTTAAGAGACAGAGAAAGAGGAAAGAAAAAAAAAACAATGGCAGGGAATTTCCAAATAGTTCCCCTCTAAGTATTATTAATTACTGCTACAAGGCAGCCGGTTCTTAACTAATAACAATTCTTAACTAATAACAAAGTTGTAAATTACCACTGACTTTCAAATCTTTCCCATTTGTCAGCTCTGATGGATTTGATCCCCATTCCGCTCTTTGAAATCATTTTCCCTGCACCGACAATCAGCTCTCCCCACGAAGCAAAGAGCAGGGCGGCCCATCCTGCCCGGAACCCACCCCTCTGGTTCCACTCTGCACCTGAACTTTTGGTTTTCCTCCTGGGGCCCACGGCCGGGCCTGGACCGCAGTGTGGGGAAGGTTCACGGGGCAGTTGGAACACAAGGAGGGAAGGAGGGGACCGGCAGACCTGCGTGTGTTCGGTGATTTATATGTAATTTTGGAACACGGGAGAGCAAATTAATTGTATTGACAGAGCCAAGCCACATCAGTTCTTGAGTCTCGTGGACATTTTTTCCCTCCAGATGCAAGGCTAAAGCAATGGATTAAAAAAAAAATTTTAAAGATGCCTAAACCTAGAAAATGTACCCAAGCCAAGTCCTATTTCTCCTTATCTTCCTGGATACCATTTCTAAGGAGCCACTTTACTGTCCGCTAACCTATCAGAGATGGGATTTCCGTGGTGGGTGGGGAGGAAAGGTGTGTGGTTGTCTGTGTGTGTGTGGGGGGGGTGGCCCAAAGGACTCTGGGGGACAGGAGCACCCTGAAGTCCCACCTTTTAGCAAGGGGGTTATATATAATCTAAAGGTTCCTTTTCCTTCCACCATCATATCCAGAACACAATTTTTATGTCATCCCTACCCGCTGCCTGCAATACCTTTCAAGTTTTCGTCTTAATTATATTATTAAGTGAAGTACTGTGCTGTCAGGGAATTGAACATGATTTATGATGTCTGCCTATGGAAGGATCGATCGCGAATATCGCTACTGTCCTCTATCAATAGTCTTCGGCCGGGAGGCCTGTCTCGCTCCACGACGGTGGTTTGTAATGCCGACATGACGGGCTGCAGGAAAAGACGATTTCTTCTGCGCAGGACTAGCTTTCCAGGTGCAGCAGGGCGTGTGTTCTGACCACCTCTCACGCCCAGAGAGAGCTTAAAGATTTTTTTTTAATGTTTAAACTTGTGAATTCTCCTTCTGATCTAGTAGAAGGAAAACCAGAGTCTTTTTTTTTTTTTTTAAGGGAGAGAGGTAACCTCTGCAGGTCGATACGAGGGGCGAGCGTTTTCTAGCTTCCAGGAGATTCGCAATGAGACTGAAAGGGAAAGACCAGCAACCAAGGGACCTCTTTACGGGAGGACGGCTGGACGGAGTGTGGGGGGTGGGGGTGGGGCAGACTGTATACATTTGGAGCAGATGTCGGGCTGTGCCTGTGCCCTTCCATTTAGAAGTGTCCAATTTCTGGGATCAATCAAGGCTCTCTACCCCGAGCACCCCTATAAAACACCCCTTTCACTGCTCCGGCCTCCTCCGCGTAGGAGGAGGCGGGTGCGAAACGCGCAGAGTCGAGGCCTGGGCGCCGAGGCCTTTTGTCTCCAGACGTAGCTCCGCTTTTCTCCACCCTCGCGGGGCACGGCACGGGTCACCGGCGAGTCTCAGCCTCCGCTTTAGGGGGATGGGAGGGCGGGGCGGCGAACGGAGCCAAACTGCGGCCTGGGACAGGAGGCTGGAGCACCCGGGTGGGGTGGGCGAGCAACGCGGCCTGGCCTGTGCCCTGCGCCTGTCGTCCTGCTGGCGCACGGGGCCTCCTAGGCCCAAGACTCCCTCCTCAGCTGCCGAGACTCGGGGTTGACCAAGCGCCCGCTGGTACCGCGAGGGAAACGCACGCGGCCTGGAGCATCGCAGTCTCGACCTGCGCGGGAGGAGACGCAGCATGTGGGGCCTCCGACCTGGCTCTGCGCCTGGCCGCCCGCCCTGGGCCTGGCCCTCTCTGCCTTCGAGGCTCAGGCTACTCCCCTCCACAGTGCCATCTCCAAAAAGTAGGAACATCACCGGAACCTGTTCGCCTTCCGTTGCCCCTCCGGGACCGTGGGCCCACACAATGCACGGCCACACTGGGCTGGCAGGTTGTTGGAAAATGACCACCAGCAGGGAGGGATCAAGCCTCGGCTTGACTCCCGATCAAGCCTCGGCCCCCGCGCCAAAGCGCTCCCGGACAGGAGAATGCATTTCAAGCCAGAAACCTTCATCTCCAGGCATGCCACCCCACCTGCCTTCCCCAGCCCAGCCTCCCACTCCTACCCTTGGCCACGATGGTTTGTCCTCAGGTCTGGGGGCTCCAGACACAATGCCCAGTACACAGTAAGCACTCAATAAATGCTTGCTGCTATCAATATTAGGCACATCCGGTTTCTTCCACAAGCACGTCCCCTCTCATACCCGTGTATTCCAGAGCAACCACGGCACAGCTGTGCTCCCCACCCTCCCTGCCTAGGGGCCCACCAGCTGACTCTGCCCCCTAAAAGGTGGGATCCACAGCCCCCCATCTCTGAGGGGCTGGGGAGAACCCGAGGCCCCTGCAATTCCTCCTGCAGGGTGTCTGTCCAGGCCTGGGCCACTCTGGGCAGAAGACACTACGGCCTGAAGCAGGTGTTTGCAGGTCCCTAAGGGGCCCCGCCCAGGTCAGCGCCAGGGAAGGGGCATTTCCGTGCCATAACACCCTCTGACAGCAGAGAGTGGTTCGTCGCTTTAAAGCAAACAACCAAAAGGGAAACCTTTAGTGAGGACAGGCTGGTGTGTTGGAGGGGGTGGGGGACCCGGGGCAGGCCAAGGCAGGAGAGAATAGTAGCAGCAGCTGAGTCAGAAACGTCGGAATGATACGTTTTTCTTTCCGAAACAATTCTTTGGGTAAGCCTTTCACGGGCCTGGGCCGACGGGGAGGACTTGGAAGACAAAAGTAGATTCTAAGCACACTGTCCCAAAACAGGCAGCCGATTTTATTTCACGATGGTAAATAAATATAACTTCCCCTTCCCGATCCCCCTTCTTATCAATAATACCAATAACATTGCTGTTGCTATTTCTTCGCTGTTACTTGCAAACGACATTTCGATGCCAGTTGTCCTTTGAGGCAGCAGCAGGAGCCACGCCCAGGGCGGCCACCACCTGCTGCGCTGCCCCGGCGGCTGGTCCCCTTCCTCCTTGTCCCTTCCCCTAACCAGGTTGTTGGATATCCTTGGACATGGACCCCTTTAAAAATGACAAATGTCTTGTCAATGCAGACCATCCGTTTTCTCTTTCTTTCTAGTCCTTTTTCGGCGCGAGGGACCCAGGCGCAGGCCTGGCGGCGCGTTTTTGCCAAATCCCCAGTGTATTGTCAGGGCCCAGACCTTGGCCTAATTCGAAGCTAGTACGTCTGGAGCGAGGGAGTCGGGAAGAAGTCCGTGGCCTAAGGAGCTAGATTTAAGCTTTGGAGGGATTGGAAATGGAGGGCCTGGAAGGAGGGTGTGACTCCTACGATTTTCCCCCGCCCCCTCCCACCCAAGATCGTGCGTCTCCCCGCTCCGCCTGGCGGGACGCGCGGCCCTTAGCTCTCCGCGGCCTGTGTCCCGGCGGCCGGCTTCCCAGGCTCCGGGCCCCTGAGCGTCTGGCGCGCCCTCCCTGGCGTTCAGACCCCGAGTCCTCCGCTGGCTGCTGCTAGCCCCCGGGAGGAGGCGCTGGTGGCCAGGTCGGCCTCCGGTCCCTCCCAGCCGTCGTCCCCGGGGCACCCATTCACAAAGCCCGGCTTGGAAGAGGCCACACACACACACATACACACACACACACGCACACACCCCGAAGAGGGGAGTTTGATCATGTCTCATTGGCGTCTGGGCCTGAAAGGAAAATCGTTTGGGTAAACAGCCAAGCTTCCAGGCTTAACGCCCGGCTCCCGCCCCCGCCCCTCCGCCCCCTCCCGCTCCCCCACTCCCCTCCAACCCCACCCGCCACCCACACTCCGCTCCGCAGCCGGGCCCCGAGCGAGCTGCGCGCGTCCGGGCGGGAGCCCAAGGCTCCGGGGTTCAAAGGGCCGCAGCCCCCCAGGGAATGCCCTCCTCTCTGTACCCCGGGGGACAGAAGCGGACTGCAGGGCGGTGGGACCGGCCTGGGCCACGGTAGGAACCGCGAAATCTCCCGATTCCCTAAGTAGGGCTCGTCCCGGGGGAGGGCGCCGGGGAGTTCGGACCTCGCCGGCACATTTGCACCCAGACCGAGAGGAGGCCCAGCCCGCGCCGCCCGGCGGGCACCCTGGGCCCCACCAGGCGGTCACAGGCGTGTGCACACGTGTGTGAGCGGCCGCGGCGGGGGCGTGGAGCCTCTGCAGGCCGCAGTGCGCTGGGAACACCACCGCAGGGTGATTATCGGGTCCCCGCCTCCTTCCAAGCGGCCTCGGCTCCTGGCAAAGCCTTTAATCTATATTAAGCGTTTTCCGAAGTTTGATTCTTCAGTTAACTGGCTGTAAACATAATTAATAGTTATTAACATGCAAAAAAAACACTTTGTGGTGTTTTAAAAGAGATTGGTTTCTCTCTAGCTCACACTCAAGCGAGGGGGAAAAAAACCCCTCGAAATCTGAAAATATCCTGATTAGATTATTAGGCCTGATGATAGGCTGACCCCCCCCCTTCTCTAATGAAATCCCTCTCTCTTCTCCCTTTCTCTGTCTCTCCTTCCCTCCTCACCCTCTCCTCTCCCAGCCTGGATCTCTCTCCAATCCAGGAATCATTAGCAACACCCTCTGGCTACATGTTTCGCATCAATGGAACATTGTGACATAGTTGTAATACAAACTCTGCCGCCTTGCACTGCGTCTTGCGGTAGGAAGTGTAATAGCAATAAAAAATCATTTTTCATCTCCAGGCATTATTCAGTGGGGAAAAAAAACCTAGAAAATCTGAATGTGAGAACAGGAGGGGGTGGAGGAGATAAAAATGAAGGGAGAGAGAGAGAGAGAGAGAGAAGCCTTTTCCTATGTAGAGACTTCTTAAACCTGGAGACAACTAAATTCAAGTTTCTAATTTTCTGCATTCTTCTCTCTTCTCTTTTTGTACCTTCTCCTCACTTATGTCGCCCAGTGGACCCCAGGACCTCCTAGGTCCCAGCATCTCTGAGCAGATCCCTTCTCCCGGACATAGCATCCCAACCAGGCCCCAGGACTCCCAGGGCCCCCACCCCACCCCTCCCCAGCTGTCTAGGGTGAGGGGTCCTCATTGAATCCCTGCCTAGAAATCGGGGCCTCTCAGGGGCCTTCCTAGCCTGATGAAGAAGAGACACACCACCCGCAAAGCCAACCAGGCTATTTCCTTGGCTAAACCCTGTAATTTCTGAGCAAAGGCTCTCCAAGAGCCTCCTAATCTGCCATGAGTGTTGGTTGTGAGGAGAAGACACTCCCTCCATCGCCTGCGTGCCCTTTGGGAGCTCCACCTGCCCACGCAGGAAGGGCAAGTTTCAAGAAAGGGCCTCCAGGTTGAGTCTGTCCAGGCAGGGAAACGCAAGGGCATAAAACACAGCCTCGTCCACTCTGTGGCCATAGTTCCCAGCTCGGCCAGCATTATCCATGGGATGCACTGAGCTCCTTTATACAAAAACAAACACAGTCAAAAACCAAATTAGAAAGAATTCTGTGCACCCGCCACCCCCAAACGAACAAACACTCAAAAACCCTACACAAATTCTTACGAGACAAGACAGGACACTGTAATTGTAATACCACATGTGGCAGGCACCTTTGCAGGAAAAATCTTGTTTTCTGAAATTTTTTTACTTCTAACCCTATCTCTGGGATGGCGAGTTTTGAAAGAAATTGAAGCAGAGACTCACCATATAAGTGAATTACACTTTCTTTCTACTTTTGTGGTCCTGAGGACATAAGAGAGGGGTGAGCCTTTTAAGGTACCCCCTGGATAAAATAGGGTCAAACACCCAGTTACACTTTGCAGAGAAATGCGATGTCAGTTGTAACTCCTGTAGCTGCTTTCGCTGGCCTATGGATGTACAGGTTTGGAGACTGAGTTTTGTGGTGGTCATTTTGTCATCTGAGCCGAAGGCTGAGGGGGGACCAGGCGGGCCCCTGCCTGGCAGGGCACCTTGGATATCCGAAGGGCCAGAATGAGTGGATTTCGGTGGACAGGGTAATTGGGAAGGGATGACTTCATAGGCACCGCCTTAAGGGAGATACTTGCATTGACCACAGCAGAGTGGCCGGAACACGGTGGCAGCGCAAGTGTCTGACCTCTTAGGGACATCTCTTGTTTATTTTATATTTTCTACGGACACAGCGTCACGACTTAGACTTGGCGAAATTGCATCTACGTATTTTTTCCTCTTTCTCCTGTTACGTTCCTTTTACGCCAATGCAGATGCTGCGCGGTGTGTCGGTCGCAGGCAATGGGGTGTAGCCGGTGGGAAGGAGGCCGGTGCGTTTAAGCTTCCTTTAGGTCTGGGGGGAAAGTCCGAAGACGGTCAAGTTAGGCTGCAGAAGGCTGGGAGGCACAGCCCTGTAATTCCAGTTTCCGCGGCGAGGTGGCGCTCCAGGGCACGGCAGCGCGCCCGGCTGTCCGCCGCGTTCCCGCAGCGAGGCCGCGGCCGCGGAGCCGGGGGACACCGGCTTCCCCGCGCCGGGGCGCGAAAATCCGGGAGCGCTCGGACCCCCTGGACCCACTGGTCGGCGGGCGGGCGAAGGCCCGAGGCCGCGGCTGAGGAAGGCCGGCGGCAGCGGGGAGAGCGGCCGGGCCGAGGCGGGGCACACTGCCGGGCCGGGTGGCTCCGGCGGGGCGTCAGCGAAGTTGGAGTTCGCGGTGGGACGCGGGGTGCGGGCCCCCTGAGGCTCGCGGGCCGGCGCGCGGGGGTCGGGCTCGGCTCGAGCGTGGAAGGCCGGGCCCACGCACACCGAAGGTGCCCCCAACTCTTGCAATCCCTGCTCGGGACACCTCGCTTCTCTTTTATTTTCCTCGTTATCTTTCCTTTTAACGAAAAATTAAAAAAGGTTAGAAAACCGTACGCACTCCGTATTGCTGTTTCCCAAACCAGAAGTTTTTCCTATTTGATAGGTTTTTCCCTCCCTTCCTTCCTTGTAGCTTTACTCCCCTTCCCTTTTCGTCCCCCTCCTCCTCCCTTTTTCCGTGTCTGTTTTTCTTTTCCTTTTGGGTAACTTCTAAAAGCTAGTTCTGTGTGGGTGGGTGAGAGAGTGATAGAAAGAGAAAGAAAGAGAGAAATTAACAGCAGCTCCAGAAGACCCAGCATTGGCCAAATGGCAGCAACACTGAAACTATTTCGATGTATTGGACACATTTCCACCCTGCTGTTTCATTTCTATACTTTTTCTTTCCCTATGCATCTCACAAGCTCCAAGTCCAAGACAAGGGAGGGGGGGGGCAAATGCCTTTCACGGCCTGTCTCAAGGGTGGAGGGGGCCCTTGAAAACCATTTTTCAAACAATGATAGAAATAATTCTGCTAATAGTCACAGTGCACAGCATTGCCATGTTGCATGAATTTCCTCATGGGTTTGCAGTTAGCTCCGTGGGGTCCGAGCAAGGGCCAGAGGCGTGGCTGTTAGGCTGGGCTCTCTGTTGAGCCATTTCCTTGACCCCTGGGTGACAACCCCTTACCCAGGAGCCTTGGGCCCTGGATGCTGGGAAGCTTTGCTGAGCCTGCACTTGGTTGCGGAATCATGCCAGCCCCACTTCCTTTAGCCCGCATTCCCTGCCACCTCACCTTCCCTGGAGTTTCTAGTATAAACGCAAGTATTTTCGGCCTCATTTGGGAGTCCACAGAAACTCAGGGGGCCGGGTCATTAGGCATGTTCACATGGTGACTGAGAATTATAAACACAACCCGAGTCTCTTCCAGTGCATTTCTTGGACTGTTTATTTGAGTTAAGTCATGAAAAGTGACAGTTGTGGAGTGGACAGCTTTTACACGTAATGAAGTCGCATGAGGCTTTAACCTGTCGATTGCTATAAATCAGCTTCAGAAAAGGCGAATGAAGAATATTATTTGGACGCCGAAGTGCCAGCATTGGCTGAGGGGCCTGCACACGGCCTGCAGGTGGGCTCTCTGAGCAGGAGCTGGGCCGTGCTCTGCACCGGGAGTTTGGCCCTCCGGCAACCCAGGCAGCCTGGGACCAGCACTGTCTGCAGGTGACCCCTTTGGGTGGGGCAGGTCTCCATGTAGACTTTGGCTTTGGATTTGGGCCACCTCAATGCACCCAGGGAGGTGGCTTCAGCCCTCAGCACGGTTGGAAATTCAGAGGGGCTGACAGCCAGGCCACAGTCTAGATGGGGCCCAGCCCTTGACCCCAGCAGGCTGAGGGTGTCCGTTTCCTTCTTCCGTCAGGTGGGGCTGGGCCACGACCTGCAGGACACTCTACGCTCACTAACCCATTTGGAAATGGTGGCACCAGGTGGAGGGGAGGATGGGGAGTTCTGAAGAAGAGTGAGAAATTAAATTTTCCAGGGGCCCTGAGAGGCCAGTGGGTTTCAAAAGGCCCTGGTCTGCTAGGGAGCCCAGGGGAGGACAGGACTGGGACCCAGCAACTAGAGGTCCTGTGATGGGGAAGGTTTCATTTGGCACCTGCCCCACTCACAGAGTCTAGACACGGCTTCTGAGGAAGGTGAGCTGGTGGGTGTTTTTAAAATAAATTTTCTAGGAAATCTCAGTGCTTGCACAACCGCAATTTAGATCATAGCCTGACGTGGGGTGGTGGGGGTCGGATAGTCCTTTTCCCGGTGCCTGCAACCCAGAATCCGGTGACTCACCTGGCCCGGGAGAGGCAAGAGACAGCAGGCTTGCCAGCAACAGGTGCTGCTGTTTATCCCCACCCACCTCCCCCACTCCTCCAGCCCCTTTCTTTCTGCCTTTGTTTCTGGGGTCAGCAGGAAAGAGAAAGAACACCTCCAACGCACCCACCACCCTTGACCAAAGAGGGAAGCCCACAGAGGGCGAGGAGACCCCGCCACTTTGGGGGCCAGTGTCTGGCTGGGAGTCTCTAGAGACCGTCTGTGGCCCGGGGTGCACTTAGCTTGAAATTACCAGACTGGTGGCTGGATACTCCGACTGGGAGGGCCCCTCGGAAGACCAGTCCCAGGAGAAAGAGGCCGGGGTGGGTTGGGGTGGTGTGGGGTGGGGGGTTTGGTGAAGTGCACTGCGCCCTCCCCTGGGGCAGTCCCAGGTGACTTCGGGACGATTCCGCCCCACCCAGGCCTGAGACACCTCCCTGGCGGCCTGGGGGACGGATGCCGACTTGGTGTAAAGTCCCCTCCCTGCTTTGGAAACTGGGACTTGGGAAGGGAGGTGCCCACGCCGGGCAAACCAGGCTCCGGCTTTATCCCAGCCCCTTCGCCCTCCGGGTCAGCGGGAGCTGGCACCTGTCCGCCCGGGCCTCCAGGGTCGGCTGCGCCGCCACCGCCCCCAGCCCACCCCGCTGGCGCCAGGGTTCCCAAGGTCCCAGGCTGGGGCCTCGAGGGCGTGGGGATCTCGGGTGGAGGGTGGACAGAGAGAACAGCAACTTCCATTTTTCCCGCGGAGCGCAGGGAAACCTGCCGGAGGGGGCCGGGGGAGACCCCTCCTCCACTCCGCCCGGAGGCTGCCCGGACTCGGCGGGCGACGCGCCTCCGCCCGCCCGAGCGTTTCCATAAATCAGGCCGCTGGCAGGCTGCTAATTAGCTCAGGCGGAAAAGAATAGAAAGAAAGGGAGTCCAGTAGTGCGCAGGGGGCTGGGGGTGGGAACGCAGTAGGTGGGAGAGCAGAATTTCCCCGGGACCCACCGGAGACTCTCGGGGACGCCGCGGCAGCCCCCGCGGAGGCCGCCGCGCTCGTGCCCGCCACCCGGGGCCGCGGCCTGCGGGTTGGGGCCTCCAGCTCGCTCTCCTCCCGCACCGAGAGCACCGCTCCTGGGCCCTGGCGCGCCCACCCACGCCGAGGCCCCACTCCCCTCGCCCCCTGCAATAGCGCAGGACTTTCCAAACTCCATCCCCGCGTGTCTCCTCCTAAACCTGAAGCCTGCGCCTGGAAAAAAAAACGCCGGGAAAACCGGGCACTGGACCTGGACGGCGGGTCGGACGCCTAAGGCTTCGGGGTGGCCGGGCTCCCCCGGGGCGGCGGCTTGTGTGGGGTTGGAAGGTGTGAGCCCATCCCGCCTGTCCCCACGGAAAGTCTAGGCGGGTCATCCCAGATTAGAAACAACACCAAAGTTGGGTTATTGATCGCCCGCCCTGTGACTCCGGAGCCGAGGACGCGGCGAGGGAGCGCGAGCGCTGTTTATTTTCTTTCTGTTCGCTGCCCACCCTCGCCCAGCCGCCGGCTCGCGCCCCTCCCTGCCCCGCGCGGGGCCGCGACTCCGCGATGACATCACCGCGGAGACCCGCGGCCTCCCCGCCCCCGGCCGGGGACCCCGGAGCGGATATTGACAGGTGTCGTTCGCAAGAACAATGCCTTCCAGGTGTCACCGAGGCAGACTCATCCCTCCCAACCCGCCCCCTCTGCCGTCTTCACTTCCAACGCTCGCTGCCCCCCCCTCCTCCTCCTCTGAAGAACTCTGGTCCGCCTCCCCCAGCCGCTGGCATCTGGGCACCGGGCCGGCCCGCGGGGCAGGGGTGGAGGGGCTCGGCCCACTGCCTGCCGCGGGGCGGCTCCGGGGCGCGCAGAGCCCCGGGGAGGGCACGGGCAAAGGGGGCGGGCGTGTGTTTTAAAGGAATCAGCGGTGGTCTCTGGACTCCTCTGCCTTCCCTCTCCATCCCCGCCCCCACCACACACACACACACACACACACACACACACACTGTAACAGACGCGAAGATAATCCTGCCATCTGGCAAATCCCAAATTTGGCGACTAAGCTCGGAAAGCAACGGCGACGTGTCATCCCGGGTGTGGGTGGCCGGTCCGGGCCCGGCGCGCGGAGCTGGGGGCGAGGGCCAGGCAAGTTGGGCGGGCACCTGCCCCCACCTCGGCCGCACCGCTCCGTCCCTGCCCGGACCCGCTAGACTCGGCGGGGGGTTTCCTCTCTCTCTGGGCACCAGACTCCGGGTCAGGAATGGGGGGGATGGGGGCGCTGGGATTACGGGGCGGGCTCCCTTCTCCAGGGGCCACCAACAGCACCCCGTGGGGCTCCCACCCAAGTTCGGCTTCATTATGGAACCCCGAAAGTCCTGCACAGCCCTGCGGCCTGTCGCAGGCGATTTACATCATTTGGTGATAAGGATCCTACTTATTAGATTTCTTCAAAGCCGATTTTTTTTTATCTATCTATCTTTTTTTTTTTTAAGGAGGACATTTGTGCTAAATTGCCCAGTGCTGGTGTGATAACTCTCAAAAGTTTGACATCAAAGGAGGTAATATTATTCAGTTACCAGAGAAGCTGTCTGTCTAAATAAGAATATCTTAATTACTGCAAGACAAAGGTAGGGAAGGGGTCGGATCTCCAAAGGGGGAGCGGCTGGGAGCGCCCCCCTTTGAAGCGCTGTCTGCATTAGCCCATCGCGGCTCCTCCTCGTGCCCAGTTCGGTTTCCTCTCCCCTGGTGTTGGTCGTCTGAACTTTATAACTAAGATGTAAACACGCTGTTACCAGGGACGTCATCGTCCAGGGTTCTTATTAGGAGAGATTTCCATCCTGTCTCGTTCTAGAGTAGGCCGCAGAGTCCGCGCCTTCCATGAAGGGACTGAGGTTTCGTGGACAATAATGTGGCAATTGTCGATGCTTTGTGACCCATAAAATGTGGAGGTGACTGTTCCGGCTTTGGTATGTAATTATGCAAAACACTCTCCATAAAGACTCGCCATTCGATCTAATGGCGGTCCCTGCGGTCTGTTTCCAAAAGGGAGGGTCTCTGCACCAGAGAGAAAAGTAACGTTTGTTTTAACACAGGTTTTATGGGGGGGGAGGGGATGGACAAATACAAACACGTCTCGACGCCGCCCAAACTGTTTTTTTTTTTTTGGAGTCAAATGAAAATAATTACGAGCAGGTTTAATAAGTTAATCACAGCAACACAGCCCATGCACACACACACGGGGGGGGTGGGGTTCAGGCTGAAGCCTCCCACCTCCGGGCCTGGGCCTGGGCTGGAGAATGGGTGAGTCACCTCCCGAGTCTGCAGGGGTGGGGTGCGGCTCTGTCTCACCCCGGTCCCCCTGAGTGCCCCGTTGGAATCTGACTGAAGTTGGGGGAAGGGCTGGCAAAGTCTCCGCTTCCCTAAATGTTGCCTATGAAATTATGTGACAGGGCATTTTAACAAAACAGTCCTCTCTTAAGAAGACCCCTCCATGTCCTCTCCCACTGGTGCCCTGAAACCCCCAGGGTTTAGGGGTCCCCAGAGAGGCCATGGGAGGGGGTGCCAGGGCAGGAAGCAGCTCCTGAGTGACATCTTAGCTCAGCTGGTGGGGCAGACTTCCAGCACCTGAAGTTTGGTTTAAAAAAATAATAATAATATGAGACATTTTTTAAAGGCCTGCAGCAGGAGAGGCGGAATGAGACAGAGATCCGTCACCGGTCCCCGTCCAGCCTCGGCTGCTGGCTAAAAAGCAAGCGTTTCTGTGTCACCTACGGGGCTGCCACCCCTGCTGGAGACAAGCCGGGCTCCGTGGCCTCGCCGCCTGCTGAGCGGTGACGTCGCCCTGGGAGGCCGAGGACGCCTTCGACAGGGGTTTTTCCAGGGGGAAATGCTGATTAAAAGAGAGGATCATCTAAATATCAAAGTGGCACATGGGGAGACCCAGAAAAAATATTTAAGCTAATGAAAAGCAAATAAAGAAGCAGGCACTTGGGCTGTGAAATTAAATATTATGTTTAAGATGGTGCTTTTTTTTTTTTGTGCACGGGCTTGAAGCTTCCCAATTCATGTCCACATAATAAACACTCAGGTTTGTCATTGGGAGGTGCAAATCTGAAAGATATTCCAACAAATGAAGTACCGGCAGAGGAGAGGAAGAAAGACATCGTGCCTGTCAGAGGTCAGGCAGCCTGAGATTGCTTGTAGAGATCTTTTGAAAATTTCACACGATTGAAGGCTTAGGGGCTTCACGGCGCCCATGTTTCAAACTCACATCAGTGGGATCACAGGCAGAAAGAGAAGTCTGGAACGTTTTGATGCAAAGATGGCGGCGGCTGCAGGGTTTCTCTCAGTAGCTCAGCCTCTTTCTTTTTCTTTTTTTCTTTCTTTTTCTTTTCTTTTTTTTCTTTCCAAGACAGACACTGACATGGCTGTGATCCTCCGGGTGACAGAGTCATCAGAAAAGAGAGTAAATTGCGTCTTGTCTCGTAACTTCCTTTCAGTCCGAAGGAACTTAGGGTCTTGTTGCCAGGGAAAGGAGGGGAGGGGAGTGAGTCTTTGCTAGCCCGCCCGGACCGTGGGCCAGAAGAGTTTCTTATTTTGTAATTAATGACCCACTCCTAGATAGGTTCCTAGAAGGTCCCCTTCTCCTTTTCCTTTATCCAGAGTGTGAAGCTGATTTCTCAGTCCGTTTGTGTTGCACTGGCCTTGCACTGAAATTTCCTACCACTGTCAATGGCACGCAAGTTCAGGTGTGTCAAAAGCGTGAGCCTGCATTCACACATATTTGTAAACACTCTCGATTTTCACAGCCGACCCGGGACTTCGGCCTGGCTGCCTCACTTCCTGGGCATTCGCGCTCACTCGTTTTCACCCACCCCGACCAGGATGTCCGTGCTTTTGAGTTCAGAAAGGACACAGAGGAAATCAATGGTGGCTGGGATTGATCCACCAGGGAGAGAAAATAAAAGGAACTGAGGAGAGGGGGTTCCATGAAAACACATAAACCGAGGAACTCTGAAATGGAACCAGGCTGAGTTGACAGTGAGAGGTGGGGAGGGAAGGGGAGAAAGAGCAAAAGCTGGTTAGAGAGAGAGCCAGGTCTGGAGAACACTTTTCAAAATGCCAGAAAACCAAGCCAAGTATGCCCCAATCAGGAATCACGTAAAATTAATTTCTACTAGTTTGGTGAACTTTAGAGAAAGCAGGAAGGAAAAGGACACATTTATCATCACTTGGCTAGTTTTAATTTTTACATGGATATTGTACCCAAACAACAAAGTATTTGGACGGGGGAATATTCTGAATTATAGTTGGGTTTCACGAATTCTGAGACCACGAGAACACAAGTCAGGTTTCTGAGAACTGTCCCAAAGCCCACACACAGGAAATCTCTCGTAACCGTATCAATACTATGTCTGTTTCCTGAATGATCAACTCAACCAACCCGTTAACACAGGTGTGTTCCTTAACAGGTGGACAGAAAAGGGAAACGTGTGAGGTTGATCCAACTGGTTTTACGAGTTCAAATCCTTGCCTCCCCTAGCGTCTGAGGGTTGGGGCAGCCGCTCCGGACTTGGGGTGCGGCGATAGGCCCCCAACTGTGCTGGCCTTGGCGATCCAGGTGGAGGGGAGCTAGGCCCCTGGAGCCCTGGTTTGGTGATTCCGGGAGGATGGTGGGGAAAACGCGTCGTGCGTGGCCCTCAAGCCCCACATCTAGACCCTTCGCAGACACCCGAGTTGCCAATCTGGGCCGCAGAATTTCCCACCGGCCCTGGAGGTTTTGAAGAGAACGGTCTTGTGTATATAATATATATTTTCCAGGCCCACAGTTCAAGAACAGAGAGCACGTCCTAAGCATAACTTTTTAAAAGCTTGGGCAGACATGCAAAAGAAGGGGCCACCCGGGGGCTCTCTATCTAGCTCCTGCCCTTGCGCAGGACCTAGGCCCCCAGCTGGGCTTTAAAAGCGGGGGTTTTGTGCATTGAATACGAAAAGGCCTGTCCTGGTTTCCCAGAGAAGCTCTCGCAGTGAAAAGGGGCCGGCGAGATAACCAAAGAAAGCCGGGACAGGCAGAGGGGGACTCTGGGTTGATGGGGACTGTGCCGCCCGGGAGCTGGAGACGCGCCGGGGCCCCAACTGGGAGGTGGCATAGCCCGGCCAGGGCTCGGCTGACATCCCCGCCACCGCGGGCGCGCCGAGGGCTGGAGACAGCCCCGCACCCAGGCCGGAGGATGATCAGAGGCTCCTCGGGTGGAAAGTGGGAGGCCTGGGGGGAACCCTCCCTGCAGAATACCGAGCTGGCCAGAGGTTCAGTGAGAACAGCAGAACGAAAGCGACCTAGAGCGCCCGCCTGCTTTGCCCAGCAACAGAGGGGTTCTCGGGCCAGAAGGGGCGGTGAAACCTGTGCGGCTCCGACCGGCCAGCGACGGGGCGCGGAACGGCCACCTGCAACCCTTAAGCAGGGCCCCCGGGGCGCGGGGAACAAGAGGGACAACTCCAAGTCACAAGCTACCGGCGACTTCCGGTTATGGGCAGAGGTCCCGGTGTCCTACCATTGCCAGCCCTGGGAGCTGAGGACACGCGAGGAACCTTTCTCTCGCCGACCCAGTCTTGCCTTATAAATAAATAAGTCAATGAGTAAATTGTAAACCGAGTCAGAGGCTTCACAAAGCTGGAGAGAATTCCGAACCTCCGGGTGTTAAAGCAAAGAAAACCGAAAAGAACCCAAACGCCTCTGGCGGTGCCTGGGCCAGACCGAGCGCGGTGCGTCTAGTGCAGCGGGGACGCCCGAGCACTCTGCTCCCAGACAACCCAGAGCCAAACCCTGGGCTGGACCCCCGCGCGCCCCTCCTGGCTGGCCTCGGGTCAGGACACCCTGCGTGCACCCTTCTTCGCGTCTGCTGGGCGCTGTGGGGAGCGCAGACCAGAGCAAGAAGGGTGCGGGGCTCAGGGGGAGAGCTCGGGGGCGCTGGAGGCTGGGCAGCCGCTGCCAGGTCCCCATCCCGACCCCAACACCGCGCGTCCCGGTCCTGCCTCTCCAGGACTCAAACCCAAAAATGCTCCGGGCCTAGCGGAGTGCTTAGGAGAAAGAAGCGGTACAACCGGAGGCTTTGCCCTGCTGCGTTTGCACTGGCGCGGAAAACGGAGCGTTTCCAGCGTGGGAAACCTCCCGTGGCTGCTGGCAGAGGCCCGCTCCGCGGGGCGGCGAGAACGCACTGGAACTCCAGTGTTAACCTTCTCGGTCTTTTCTAAAATGACTCCCCCCACCCCTCCAATCGTGAAACTATAAACTCCTGGCGAGGCAACGCCTTTCTTCCCGTTTTTGATATGACATTAACTAAACACAACCCTCTTTTAAGTCATCTACACTCTGACTTCAAAGGCGCGCGTGTTAATTTTTGCCTTTATTTAAATGAACGCCAGGGTTGCCTGGTGAGGTTCTCCCCCTCCTTCAGCCCTCCTTCCTAGATTTTAACATATGGAGTACAGTAATGACTTAGCGTCCCTCTGGGGTGCAAGGAGCTCCCCCCACACACACACCTTGCCTGATTTTAGATGATATTGTTAATTTCGGGGACCGCAGTGGGAAGTTTAGCTTGAGATGCGCGCGCCGGAGCACAAATGGCGAGTGCGTCGGTTGTCTGCACTGAACCCGAAAGGGGGAAAGACCAGGAGGACGCCCTGCCTTCCCGTGGGTGCCCACAGGCCTGGCCCTGTGGCCGTGTCAGGTACACTGGGCATCGTCTCCTGGTTAGGGGCTCCCCGGACACGGGCATTTCAGCAGGAGGCGCGCCCAGGTGACCTCACTCCTGGACGGCCTGGCCACTGGCAGCCACAACTCAGTTCCTTGCAGGCGAGGACTGTGGCCTTGGAAAGAAACGCGAGGAACTTCGGGCCATCTTTTTGACGCCACGGTTCCGACTTTTAGACTTTCTTGACAATTTCTCAGTGTGTTTCTGTCCAGATAGACAGAGCTGTTTGGAGTTAATTAACCTGTGGTCCAGCTACAGTGAACACAGAGCGGAGGACACCATAGGGGAAGTAGGGGGTGAGGCGGCAGAGAAGGAAATAAAAGTGTAACAGCGCGCTGAGCCGCATGCTTTTACACCGGTCGGTCACAGTTAGTTACCGACTTTCCAGCTGCGAAGACGCCGCTCGCCATTTACTGTAATTGAATTGCTGTTGTAACACCTTTCAGGGGACCGCCATGCCTTGCTCGAAAGTGGCCCGCCAGGCCTGCGGCTGCCTGTCCTTCCCCGCCCGCGCCCGCGCCCGCCGCACGCCTGGCGGGCAGAGCTGCCCCAAGGGGACGGGGACACAGGGCTCCATGCGACGCCGGGCGGAGCCTCAGGAACCGGCTCCCGGAGAATCCACAGGGCAGCGGACGTCCCTAATCCTCCCGGGACGCGGGGCAGCGGAGCGGGCTGCAATCGAGGCTGACACTGAAGAAGCGACGAACACTGGACCCAGAATTGCAGGAACTCAGGAAATCAATATGCGTGCGGTCGGGAGGGCCAAGGCCTAGGCCCTCGCGTTTGGGAAGGATTTGCGGTCTCCGGTGCTGCCCACGCCTGCGTGGCTCGACAGCGCCCCCTTCCTCTTTCCTCTTACTGCCCCCAGCACTGGCGGTGCCTCCCTGCGCACCTATTCGCCGGGTGGAAATGAGTTCCCTGCGTCAGAAGTCGGGGTCCGACGCTGGGACGCCTGGTGGCCCGTTCCCCTGCACCCCACTGCTCAGGCTCTACCCCCCTCGCCCCCCGCCCGGGATTCCGGCCCTGCAGACCCGGCAGAACCTCAGAGCCTCCCAGATTCATCAGCCACAGCCTCTGGCCTTCGGCTTGGGCGCCTGAAAGCTTGGCTACGCCTTCTCACTCTTGGCCGCCTGTCCCTCTCCCCCAGGAGAGTCCCTGCTTTGACCCGAGGGCCAGCTCCACTTTCTGCCACTTCTCACTCCATGCTCGTCCCTGTCCCGGGCTCCACCTAACTTTTTTTTTTTTTTTTAGCAGAGAGCGACCTTTGGGCTCCTGCAGCTCCGCAACAACCCAGCCTGGGTCTCTGACTTTCGGCACAGCCTTTGGTGGGGGTGTCAGGAGCACATCAGTTTGAGGGAAGTGGTGGTGGTGGTAGGGGGGAATTGCAAAGGGACCTCCCGACCCCACTGCCGGGAATAACATCCCCGTGGCTCGTTCAAAGGGGCCCCGAGGCAAAGGCCAGGACGAGAGGCTGCGTCACCGGCCCTGGGAGGGCATCCAGAGTGAGGCTGGGACGGGCGCCTTGAGCCCCGAGGGTATCCCGCGAAACTGGGCATCTCTCGGATGCAGGTTGGCCCCAGAAGGCTGCGATTTTTCTCGGACATTGGGGCTCCTCCTTCCGTCCTGCGCCTAGAACAGTGAGAGGCACACGTCCTCGAGCCCCCGCAGACCTGCCCCAGGAGTCTGGGGCAGAGACCTGAGGGCAGAACAGGCCGCAAGGAGCAAAGCTCTCAGGGTAGGAACCACCCTGGAGTCTGGCTCTCCGCCACCCGGCGGTGAAGCCTTATAACCTTTGTTCGGGGTGCACCTAGACAGTTTGTGTGGTGGTGGTGGTGGGGGGGCATGAGGGGAGGCGCGCCAGGGGGGTTGGAGGGAGGAAGACGTGGGATGTGGGCTTGGCATCCTCCCTCCCCCCATCATTGTGACCGCAGTCGGCCCTCTCTTTACCTGGGAGAGCTTCGGCCCCCTCCCCCGCCCCCGGGCTTCATGGACAGAATGGACTCTTTAAACCAAAAAGTCGATTGCTCTTGGAGGCATCCAGCAACCTGAGCCCGGGTGCGTTCCCCAGCCCCCACGCCTACGTCTACTTTTCTACGAAATCAAGTTCCTGCATGGCCAGAAGACTCCCTGTCGCCTGGTCCTGGCCTCGGGTTGGCACAGGGAGGGCGGTATGGACCGCGTCAGGGGCTGTGTTGGGGGTAGATTGCGTCCAGGCTCAGCTGAGTGCAGGAGAAAAGCGGTCAGCCTGCAGGCCCCTGGGCCCAATTTTCTCTGTGGGTCTTGGATGCACACCCCAGCCTTCCCAAGATGGGACAGGCCCGCACCTGCCTCGCTCCGCAGCCTGGTGAGGGCCAGGAGGAGCCCAGGGGAGAAAGGGCTTCAGAGCACTTCGGGAGTCAAGGGCAAAACCTCGCTGGTTCTGCTACAAGTTGGAAAGGCCTCGTGGGTGATGGGAGACCCTCCTCATCCAGGATCTCAGTGCAGGCATGGCTCGTGGCGCCCGCAGAGCGCCAGTCGCCCTGATCTGTTCCCTCCGCTTCTGCAGCCCATGTCTGCCCCCTGGCCGGCCCCCCCCGCCCCCCTGTCCCTGATGAAATCCGAACCCTTGCACGTTCGCCTTTCCCGTCTTTAGTCTTCGCTTTGCCCGGTATTAACCTCGGCGAAAACAAAGTTGACTGCCAGCAGCTAGAAATATTCTTTTGCAAAACACACGGAGAAAAAGAGAAATAAGGAGAGCTGAAGTGCACCCCGAGCCCCACACGGCAAAGCCTTCTCCCTTTATGTCCCCCTGCCCAGGACAGAAGACCTCCTACTGCCTCCTTTTTGCTGCTGGGGACACTGAGGCTTAGGGACGTTCAAGAGCCCTGGTCAGGCTTAGCCAGCTGGGAACAAGCATGCCCTGAATGGCACAGAGGGGGCTGGCCTGGCGGCCAGCTTAGGTCCCAGACTGGACAGAAACCAGGTCACTTGGAGTGCTAAATGGGGCCTCTGTCTGGGACAGGGTGGTGGCCTTCCCTGGAGATCTGTCCCAGCCCGCAGGGAGCCAGGAAAGGAATGCCTAGCAGAGCCCGGTGCCTGGCCGGGGCTGGCCGTCAGCCTGATCCTGATCTTTCTGTTGTGGAGATGAACTGGAGGCGCTAGCCGGTCCTGCGTCCCCACGAAAGGAGCGCGGGATGGCTAAGCCTTTTGGAGAGCCCGTTAAAAGAACAGCTGCCCTTTGCAGGGGTGGAGTGGGGCGAGTGGACAGAAAAGAAAGCACCTAGAATATGAGGCCACACTTGGGCATGTTTATCCAGGAGCGCAGGTTGGCACACGGCGTCCAGCACAACTTGCAACATCAGAACAAGCAGTTTCATCGCAAACCCGCCCTTCCCGGAGACGTCCCAGGTTCTCACGGGACCCCGAGGGACACGTTCGCAGGGCGGGGCAGAGATCTGCCCACTTCTGTCGCCAGAGGTACAGAGGGCAAGGAGGGCACCTCCCCACGTTTTCCTTTTCCTCTGCTTCCCTGCCAAACATGTTTCCCACGTTCCGTGAAGAAGCAAGGCCTTTCAAACTGATTTCCTCTTTCAACGAGGAAAGTGGATTATTGCCTCGGGCAGGACTGCAACGCAGGCGGCGGCAAGGACAGAGAACTGTGAACTATCCTACAAAATCGGTGTGTGGAGTGTTTAACTTACCCGCCTTTTTTCTTTTTTCCTTTTTTTTTCTATTTTCAGTTTTCTCAGGAGGGCGATTTCTTAAGGTAAACAAGCCCACAATCAGGGAAATTTAAGAAAATACCCCCCTTAGAAACGCTGTCTCGCCCCCTCCCTCTCCATATCTTCATAGCAAGCGTGAGAAATAAACAGAAAGCTTTGCTGACATTAAACATGTTCACTCAGGCAAAGCACGTCAAAGCCAGCAAGCGGCCAGCACGCGGGCAGTTCTTTCTGTATCCCATCACTTCTTCTTTTAAATATGTTTTAAATCTTTTAACAGTTTTATTTTATTTATTTTTAGAAAGAGGGGAAGGGAGAGAGAGAAAGATCAGTGTGTGGTTGCCTCTCACGTGGCCCTCACTGGGGACCTGGCCCGCAACCCAGGCATGTGCCCTGACTGGGAATCGAACCGGTGACCGTTTGGTTCACAGCCCACACTCAGTCCACTGAGCTGCACCAGCCACGGTTGTACCCCATCACTCCTAATGAACGAGAAGACCCGTAGTGTCTGTGGTTCACCTGTATCTGAAGAAGCTCCCAGCTGTGTGATCCAGACAGGCTCCTACCTGACTTACTTATGTCATTGAACTTAATTCTTGCGACAAGCATAGGAAACAGTTAGTTGCATTATCCCCCCTGTTAATGCCACAGAGGCACAGAGAGGTCACACAAGGTCACACAGAGCTATTTGGTGGCAGGAGCGAGGTACAAATGGAGACGGTCCCACCCCAGAGTTTTTGCTCATAAAACCAAAGTCAGGTTTCCCGTTTTGCTGTACACAGAAGGGTATCCGAATTGAAGAATCTGTTTATGGGGGGAATGGCTGGATCAAAGGGTGAGGAATGTAAGCATGACTTATTCCTCCTCGTCCGAATTGTTTCAATGTTCCGTGTCATAATTGTCTTCAGAACAATCACTTCCCCGAGAGAGCCTGATGTTTGCCCCTGTCTTCCATGCAAGGCCTCATGGGTAGGTTCCCACAGGCATTCAGGAGGTTGCCTAGGTCTCCCCCCCCCCTGTTTTTCTGCCTGCCTGGCATCATTTTTTCTTCCTCAGGAAGGATCTCTGCTTGTTCTTCCCAGGCAGAGTGTGATTGAACAACCAAACCACGCTAGGAAAGGGGCTGTGGTGAATGGGAGATACGGGAATGCTAAGGAGCCAAGGCTCTGGCTGGTGGTCCCAGGGCCTTCTGACTCTGAGTTGCCTGCCTTGGTCACAGAAGTAGGACAGCTCCAGCTTTCTTGCTTGTCCCTTTCGGCTGAGCCCTGGGGGACTGGCAGCCCAGCCAAAATACGAAGAGTTCAGCCAACCACAAGGGAAAAATCCAAAGCAAAGTAAACTGGTGGTGATTCAGATTCAAATGTGGTGACCAAGGATGAGGTGAAGTTCCATGTCCATGAGGCTAAGGTATCTCCCTGAGGCTAAACATCTAATGCACCCAGTTAGTTGTTAGTTTGTTGATTTGGAACAGGGGACAGAGAGTATTTACATCTTCAGCTAGTAGGAAGGACCCCCACCTGTGTGTTGCCTGGTGGAGGGGCTCAGCCAGCCCTAGGGGAATTCTGGGAGAGTCGGGATCAGCTGTGCCTGGCTGGTCACACTCCAGGCCTGTTCTGCGTTTAGAGCTTCCTGCCTTGGGAAGCGGGCCTGGGATGCTGGGAGGAAGTGAGTGTGGGCGAGGCCTGGGGTTTAAGCATATAACACAGAGGCTGTAGAAGTCTAGTAGGAAGGTAGGGGTGATTATTTTCCTGCCCTCCAGGAAAACTTTCTCATTTCTGCATTTATTTCACACCCACTTGTTGAGCGGGTAGGATGTTCCTAGCACGATACAAAGCATTGGTGGATACAAAGATGACTACATCACGGAACCTGGCCTTTGGCGGGGTTTGAACTTTGTGGCGGAGAGGCAAGAAAACCTGACAGAACACACTCCATAATGGTATAAAGAGCCTTGGAAACTTGAAAGAGAGAGTGTCCCCTCCTGCCTGGGAAAGACTTCACAGCGGGGTTGAGTTTGACCCTGGACTCCGAAGATGTGGGAGGTGGGGCGGGGCCGGGTGCGGATCAAAGAGGGAATGGGAGAGCCACTGAAGGGGAGCGCAGAGCAAAGACAGGAGGTCACACGGCTCCCGCTTCTCCTGGGGGTAAAACAAGGTCATGGCTGCTTGGATGATCAGAGTTTGGTGCAAAGAAGCTCCAGGTTGCTTCCCAAGTTCTTAATTACAGCGTGGCTTGTCCCTCCCTGTCATTTTGATGGGAGGGCTGGGCTGGAAATTGCTTCCAAGAAGGCGGAGGATTTTTTTTTTTTGCTTTTCTTGTTCTGTGGTTGTTGCTGTTTTTAGTCCATCAGATGAGCCACCTCGAGATTTCCTTCTCGAATGAGCAAGCTCAGCATCTTGTATCCTGAGCATTTACCCAAAGGTCTAAGACAAAGAGGAAATAGTCAAGGCTGTGGAGATAGCAGAGAAGATTAGTGTAAGGAACATCCTACTTTTGCATATATGCCAAAGTCTCGGTACCATCGGCTTCCTGTTACCGTCTCTGCTTCTATCAGAGCAGATGAAACATGCTGTTTTGGTTCGTTCTGTGTGTCTCTCTCTCCCTTGGGGCCGGAAGCTCCGCAGAGGCTGGGAGTGGAGCTGATTCACTCAAGTTCCCAGCCCTGGACCCATGCCAGGCACAGAATGAGACCTCGGTATGTTCTGAATGAATGACTGAGGCAAGTTTAAGAGTATTGGCTTTTCATTTGTGTAAATGATCAGAGGGAGCGTCTGAGTATCTTTTTATGTGAGTCATCTTGGGTTTTTTCATTGTGGTCGCATAGAACCTTCACTGTCAACTCAGTTCTCACTTACCGGTGGGATCAGCCGGTTGAAGCGCAGGCCATGAGCACAATGACATTAAACTGGGCCTTTGCCTTGACCTTGCACAGTCACCCCCAAGAAATTCAAGAGGCCCAGGCTTGAAAAACACTGTTTCGAGGCTTCAAATCAACGTTGTCCCCTTGGTTGCTTTATGACTTTTTCGCACGATGGTAAACCTCAACCACACTCCCTATATGATCTTTTTTACCATTCGTGGTGGTTGCAAAATCTTATCCACTCCAAACTTACCTTTGTGTGTATATTTTGTTGTTGTTATTTTATGTATAGTCTAAAGTAAAGGTAGTTAGTTGTCCCAAAGTGTGGTTAAGAAGACTTTATCTTCTTTCTATGGCTTCCATGTAACTTTCAGATGACTGAAATGGGAATAATCTGGATTCTTAAAAGTTAGTGTCTTATAGCCACTTGCCCAGGGAGAGGCCAGATCTATGGAGGCAGAGGGATTAATCTAGAATGAATTTGATGCCTTCTTTTTGCCCAGCTGTTCTGCATTAACATTTTCCAACACAGGCACCCATTAAATCTTGGGAAACAAACAAACAAAAGCATCAAATGAGAAAAAAAAACAAAACCATGATCAGCTGGCTCTGAATTCTATCTTATATTTTGGCCAGTCCATTGGCCTCTTGGCTTAGAGTAATTTCAAATCCCCCCTGGCTCAGTGGCCAGGCATCTTCTTATTCTTGTTTGCTAAGTACACTCTCCCTTAAAATAAAAATCCTCCTCCTCACCACCTCATCTCTCTTTCAAATTCTCTTTTTAGAACTCAAATTGCAAAGGAACTCACAAGTAAAAGGGAATACATGTTTTAGCGTGCTGTTTTACGGTTCACAGCTCTAGAGATCAGTAGAAAATTTCAGTAGAGAAGTTTAGAGCCCTGGCTGGTGTGACTTGGGTGGATTGAGCACTGGCCTGCAAACCAAAGGGTTGCCAGTTCGATCCCCAGTTGGGGCACATACCTGGGTTGCAGGCCAGGTCCCCAGTAGAGGGCATGTGAGAGGCAACCACGCATTGATGTTTCTCTCCTTCTCTTTCTCCCTCCCTTCCCCTCTCTCTAAAAATAAATAAATAAAATCTTTAAAAAACTTAGAGATTTTGTTTGCTCTGAGTTGTGGAAGTCATGCTAACTTTGATGATCACCTTAGAGACCCTAGTCTTGGTGCGCAGACAGCTGATCTACTGCCAAAGTATCTGTCTGCAGGTCAAGACTCAAAGAAAGAAGAAACTTTGAGGCTGTGGGCCTATAGCAACAAGGACAAAACCAAACTCTAATTCTTGAATTAAAAAATATTTTTATTTATGTATAATTGACATATGATGTTATTTTGCAATAAAATGGCTTGAGTTACCTATATATTGCAAAATGATCACCATTAAGTCTAGTTCCCATTCAGTTAAAAAATTCAGTTTTTTCTTGTGATGAAAACTTTTAGAATCTATTCTAATAGCAACTTTCAAAGATGCAATGTACTATTATTAACTACAGTCACTCTACCCCATGACTTCATTTTTAAAAAAGATTTATTTATTCATTTGTATTTAGAGAGAGGAAGGGAGGGGGAGAGAGAGGGAGAGAAACATCAATGTGTGGTTGCCTCTTGTGCGCCCCCCAAGTGGGAACCCGGCCCGCAACCCAGGTTTGTGCCCTGACTGGGACTCCAACCAGTGACTTCCTGGTCTGCAGGCTGGCACTCAATCCACCCAGCCACACCAGCCAGGGCGATGACTCCATTTTATAACTGAAGTTTCTACCTTTGACCCCTTCACCATTTCACTCACATCCACCACTTGCCTCTGGCAACCACCAGCCAGTTTCTTTGCATCTATGAATTTCTTTCTTTATTTATTTTTGATCCTTCATGAATTGAGATTATAAGTATTTGTCTTTCTCTGACCTGTTTCATTTGGCATAATGCCTTCGTGTTTCATGCATGTTGCCACAAATTGCAAGATTTTCCTTTTTTTATGGCTGAATATTTCATCATCTATGTCTATATATCTGTATCGTAGTTGGTCATCTCTAGGCTATTGTAAATAATGCAGTGAAAATGAGGGTTCATATATCCTTTTGAGTTAGTGTTTTTGTGTTTTTCAGATATATTCTCAAAGGTGGAATTGCAGGATTCAAGCTTCCTTTTTCTTTTTTAAAGATTTTATTTATTTATTTTTAGAGAGAGGAGGGGAAGGAGAGAGAGAGGGAGAGAAACATCAGTGTGTGGTTATCTCTCATGCGCCCCCTACTGGGGACCTGGCTGCAACCCAGACATGTGCTCTGACTGGGAATCGAACCTGGGACCCTTTGGTTCACAGGCTGGTGCTCAGTCCACTGAGCCACACCAGCCAGGACTGGATTCAAGCTCTCTTATAAGCAATATTAAAGTATGACTCCAGAGAGCCCATGACAAGAAATTCAGTTGGGACTGGATGACGCGAATGTAAAATAAAGGTGGAAGGTCCATGCTTATGTCAACTGTCATTCTGGTGGCTCTGTGGAGACTCAAAATGGTGAACCCCCACTTCTGAAATTCCGATTGGAAGCCAGAATAGTACCCTTGACCACCTTGGAGATTTATGTTCGTGTAGGCATGCCTACACCTAGGAATCTAAATAACTATTATAATAAATGAATCAATAATATTCTCCATGCAAACATTCCCAAGAAATTATAAGCAAGAAAGATCTATCACATCATTATGGAATAATTACAAATAACATTCTCCAACCCACGAGTGCCTTTATTGGATGCGAAAGAGATTGGGAGGAACGTGAAAAACTCATTAATCATTGTGTAAATATTAACTATCTAGAGGTTGGGGAGTTGTTATAGAAGTTGTGGAATACATCTGGTACTTTGCAACCGCGGGTTTGGCTTTGGGGACACGGATTCATTGTGTGGCGTCCAGGGACAAATCGAAGAAAAGAGCTGATGTGAAATTCTGCCTCTTGCCAAGAAAGGTAGAGCCGAGAGCAAACAGGTACTATTTACCTGGCAAAAAAGTAGGTATTCCGTGAGCGAGGGCCTGGGCACAAACCTGAGACTGGAAAAAAACAAGGAGTAGAGTTGCAGAAATAGTTTGGTTTTCCCCTCTTGAATGTGCCTGGTTTGAAGAAGAGAGACTTACACATTCTGTTCTGGAGTTGAACCATCTAGAGAAGTATTTTGTGTGAAGGAGTAATCGTCCAAAACCTAACATTATAAATTTATAAGTTAAAAAGGTAAAAAAGAATTTGAATTTACACCTCGGGATGCTACTAACATTTCCTTCTCTACCCAGTGGGGCTGCCTGCGCTGTGTTCATACGCACCGGATGGCCTTTAACAATCTTCTTTAGTAGCTCAGGGAAATAGCCTTCCTAGCCCTGGCTGGTGTAGCTCAGTGGATAGAGTGCAGGTCTGTAGGCCAAGGGTTTGCTGGTTCAATTCCCAGTCAGGGCACACACCTGGGTTGTGGGCCAGGTCCTCAGTAGGTGGGGCTGTGAGACGCAGCCACATACTGATGTTTTTCTCCCTCTCTTTTTCTCTCTCCTTTCCCCTCTCTAAAAATAAAAGTCTTCCTATGTTGTCCATTTTATGAGCATAAATGACTGGGAAATTTGTAGGGAATAAATTATTTTCTTAAGCCTGTTGGATGTGCAGCCAATGGAGATTTTAAGGTAGAAATGCAATGCAAAATTTAGCTCCAAGGGGCACGGATGGCATTTGGACTTCTCCAGAGCTGTTTGCCCTCTGCCACTGGTGGGGATTGCAAGGCTCTGTTACAACCCCAGGCTGGCTTAGCCACAGGCTCTTCCACACCCTGCATGTGGTTTTAAGATTTTATTTATATATTCTTAGAGAGAGGGGAAGGGAGGGAGGAAGAGAGGGAGAGAAACATCCATCAATCGCCTCTCACACGCCCCCACCGGGGGACCTGCCCCACCACTCAGGCCTGTGCCCTGACTGGGAATCAAACCAGCGACCTTTCACTTCACAGGCTGGCACTCCATCCATGGAGCCACGCCAGCCAGGGCTGTGTGTGGCTTTAGACTGACATAAAACGCCAAGGAAACATTGCAATGTTGAAGTGGCAGAGGTCCCGAGGGGGGGAAAATTGAAGAAGTGTGCTTGAGTCACGGGACAAAGAAGAAAGGTGTCGCTGTCCCCAAATGTGCCCTTCTCCTCTCTGCTCCTGCTTGGGTGACGCTGTTGAGAACGCACGTGCCATCGTAAGTGCAATTCACGGGCACTCAGCAATGCAAGGTAAGTTCGATTGATTTGTGGCTTTCGCACGGCTGACGGTGAAGTGGTGCTTTGGTGATGGAAAGGTGAGGGGAACCTGATTTCCATGCGGAGATGAGATGCAGCCTTCTCTGAACCTGCAGGTGGAAATCCCGCTTCAGAATTCATTATGTGACGGGAAGGACCATGGCCAACAATGGGAATCTGCTAACGGTTCACCGGGTCAAAATGCAGTCAGACCATTAAAAGTTAAATGAATTGCAACATTAAAAAATCTGTGGGCAGTACAGCGATGTGGCAGTTTCTAGGGTCCTGGAGGATGTTTTGTGATAGTCCTTTCAATGTTATCTGCAGTTCGCCCCACTGTCTCTGAGCACTAAAGTGCCCAGCTAGGATTTGGGGTCTCTGTAAATATACCATGGTGAGTGAATGGAAAGCAACATCCCTCCTGTAACAATACCAAACATGGCAATGAGGGATTGTCACATTCTCGGTCTCCTATGGAGATGGGGGGGAAGGGGAGGGGCTCACCTCCTGGACTCCTGTCAACTATTTCCCCTCCCAACCCCCCAGCACATGGTGACATGTCGCCTACTCTCAGAACACAAAGTGACAAAACAGCCCATGGTCATTGCAATGAATGGAAAAATAAAGTCTACATTAAGACATTTTTACCAGTTTCCTTTCCAATCCACCACCCTCATGGTTTGAAAATTATATCCACACATTTCCTAAAGGTCCTTCTGGAAAGGTGGAGAATACTGGTGAGAAGTAACACAGAAGTACTTTGAAGACTAGGTAGTACAAAGCCCACTGTGACTTCTGGCTGGGGCAGACACTCGTCTGTCTGTCTTGGATCTGTGGCTCTGGGAAACCTTACAGAAAGGCCTACCACGTGGCCAGGAGCTGAAGCCCCCCCCCCCCCCTCCCCGGCCAAGAGCCAGCGAGGGACTGAGGCCTGGAGACAGCTATGGGCGTGAACTTGGAACCGGATTCTTCAGCCCGGGTGTGAGTCTTCAGATGACCTCAGCTCTGGCCTCACCCAAGACCTTGAAGGTTTCAGATTCCTGACCTTCAGAAACTGTGAGGTCATAACTGATTGCTGTCTTATCTTGCCAAGGTTTGGGTTAATTTGTTACATAACTAGAGAGAACTAGGACATCCTTAAGCAGTAACCTGCACAGCGTCTGGTCTCAACTGGAAAACAGATAAATATTTGCTGAGTGAATTCAGGGAAGTAAAGAAATGAAAAGTTTAATTTATGTTCTTCCACATCTTTCCCTATTTTTCTTGCCTTTTTTTAAGGAGTTCAGGGAACAGTGTTTTGGGTAGACTATCTCTTTAATTATTAAAAGGTCAGTCATTCAACAAATATCTATTGTTGTGACCATTTGTCAATGAACCCCCTTTTGACTGTGAACCCATTTGAGCCTCTGCCAAGCTTTTAGAAAGAAATATTTAGTGAAGTTCTTGCTGCCAGTCTCCTTGCTTTTATATAGATTTTATTCTTTTTAAGTTTTAAAGAATTTTATTTATTTTCTTTTTTCAGAGAGAGGAAGAGAGGGAGAAAGAGAGGGAGAGAAACATCCATGTGTGGTTGCCTCTTACACGCCCCCTACTGGGGCCTGTGCCCTGGCCAGGAATGGAACCGGTGACCCTCTGGTTTGCAGGCCTGCGCCCAATCCACTGAGCTACACCAGCCAGGGCCAGGGTCTTTCCTTTTAGAAGCTAAAACTCAGATTTGCGAGTAGGTGGACACGAGTGGCCCAGAAAAGTGAAGGATGAGTGGAGGACTGAATGATCTGTCCTCAGACATACTGGAGGCATTCGGAGACTAGAATGAGACCAGTCCCAGAACTGAGGGCTATGAACAACTCGAGCCATTCCACAGTTAACGGGAACACTCTGGGACAAACGTGGCTCACCATACTCTGTGGCTGGCGCTGGCTTTTGGCTCAGAAACTACGGCTTGGAATCCCACCTCTTTATTTACCAACAGTGAGAGCTTAACTCATTTAATCTTCTGGAGCCTCGTTTTCTTCATCTACAAATAAAACAAATGCATTGTAGGATATCGTTTGTAATAGACAAGGCGTGTAAACAGTTTAGTTCACTGCCTGGCATGTAGCAGGTACTTCAAAAATCGTTAGTTCCTTTTCTCGGAGGAGTTGGCATGTTTTGTACATTGTGTGGCCCCCTCTGCTCGCGTGCACACCCCCCGCCCCCGGCTTTCCCCGTGTGCAGCTCGGGGGGATTGTCTGAAAATCTAGAGTGAAGAAGTGTGATCAGGACTTGGTTGAACTTCCCTGCTACCCTGGGAGGAGCCTGCTCACATAGGACCCCGAGAATCCTCTGAGGTGCGGATTGATTAGAACAACACAGATGAGTAACTTGAGGCTAAGTCATTAAGAAAGTTGCCTGAGGTCACCCAACTAGAGATCAGCAGAGCCAGGCTTAAAACCACTGGGCATCTGATGTGCACGCATACAGCCCTTTGGGTTGGAATTGGAGAAGGTGCTGGAAACTCGTGCTGCTGCTCAGGCTCCGCGTGACCCTCTGTCTGGTTTGGGTGGGCTCTGCCTTTGCCTGTTCTCTCTCAGCGTGTTTGGAGGCTCCTCTGCACCACTGACAGTGACCTTGATGGCGGGTCCCGCATGTCTCAAAGCTGCAATTCTGAGCTTTGGTTGCTGCAGACACAGCTTGAGCAGAAGATTTCCAGGCTATTTAGGGAAGGAGTCAGGTCAAGAGGTGGTTCTCCTGTTTGCACATGGTTGCTTTCCCTTGGCTTGGCCGGGCTTGACATTCGATGAGCTTCCTGCGTATTCTCTCCTCTTTTTATCTTGTGAGTCCTTCTCACTTTGCTAATTTCCCCCTCACTTTCCTTCCCTTCTTCTATCTACCTTGCAATCATGGTGGGCTTGAGGGGACAAAAAGCTGGGAATGGGCCTGGAATCATTTTGGTTCCTCCCTGTCTTCGCTTCTCCTTATTTACATTATGCAATTCCATTGTAAAAACACTTTGGAATTTGTCCGGCAAATGAGTTTTTTTCTTGTGGATCCAGTTAAATCTCAGATACAGGGCTAGAGCTTATGTGTCAATAAAACACTTGTAAGACTGAAAAGATTGAGCCAGAGAGAAAAAGTGAAACAAAAGGCGTAAATCCAGCTCCACAAATTCCCTTTTTATTTATTTATTTTTAGAGAGAGGGGAAGGGAAGGAGAAAGAGAGAGAGAAACATCAGGGTGTGGTTGCCTCTCCCGCACTTCTACTGGGGATCGAATTGGCAACCCTTCAGCTCACAGGCCGGCACTCAGTCCACTGAGCCACTTCAGCCAGGGCTTATTTGTACTTTCATTTCCTGAGCAGCTATCAAGAGTCTTGACGGTCAGGGCACATACATGGCTTGCCGGCCAGGTCCCCAGCTGGGAGCACTTGAGAGGCAACCGCATCGCACAATGATGTTTCTCTCCCTCTTTCTCTCTTCCCTCCCCTCTCTAAGAACAAATAAATAGCCCTGGCTGGTGTAGCTCAGTGGATTGAGCATGGGCCTTCGAACTACAGGGTCACTGGTTTGAGTCCCAGTCAGGGTGCATGCTTTGGTTTCGGTCCAGGTCCCTGGTTGGGGGTACATGAGAAGCAACCACACATTGATGTTTCTCTCTCTTTTTCCCCTCCCTTCCCCTCTCTATAAAAATAAATAAAAATCTTAAAAAAACAAATAAAACCTTTAAAAAATAAAAATAAATCCAAGGACTTTGAAATGAGAAAGGGGTGGTATTTCCAAGAAAAATCGAGATACTATTGCATAAAGGGGGGCTGGATGCTGGACAGAGAAAAATTACAGATCCTCTTCTAGTACTTAACTCTGCTTCAGCACTTGACAAGTGCAGGAGAGAAAATAAACTATTATAGTTAAGGGTGCCATTTTATGTGACAGGGAGAGTCAGAATGCTAAAAATGGGTGGAAACATCTGATAGATGAAATTGAATCTCAAGTTCCCTTCTTGTCGAGAACACTACGTTTTCCCAGAGCTTTGCACATGGAATAGAGGTAGATAACATCTCTTACATTTTCATTTTCTAATAGAAAACCAGATGAGGGGGAGGAGAAGGTATACGCTATAACATAAAAATTTAAAACCTTGTAAGTGATCGGGTATTTTACAAATAAGTAAATCTGAAGATACTGGGGTATTCTTTAGATAAGATTGTCTTTTTCAATCCCCAGGAAATCCCCGTCATTCAGATGGGTTTACCTTTGCTTAATCTGTAAGCAGAGCTGGTCCTAAGCAGAACTGTGCTCAGAAGGGGAACCTTGTCTGCGATATCCGACTTTTCCGTAGGAGCCAATTACTGTTCCCACACCCGGAGTGCACGGTTATGGGACAGCCCCCGCCTGCTTCCAATAACAACCATTTATCTGTGTGGGAAGACTCTATCATTTTTATTTCATCAGTTGCAACTGTCATATATAAAATGCTCCCTAAATACCAACTCAGTTCCTATAAATCCATCAGCAGACTGTGCTCGTAAATAAACCCTATCAACCGATGTTTGTTTAGTGCATTCTTACGTCCTGAGTTCTTGCATGTTGCGGAGCTTCGGCAGGCAGACAGGGCAGATAACAATATTATCCTTCTCATATCATCAGTGATGAAACAGAGATGGAACGGCCTACTCAAGCTGGTAATTAACGTGAATCTTCAGATTCCAGGCCTCAGGTTTTTCCCGCTCTTTCTGACTCTGAGTTTAGGCAAGGGCGGTGGTATTGGCTAGACGCTAGGAGGGAAAAACCCTGGGATTGGATGCCCAGTGGTTTGAAGACTGGCTCCGCTGCTTGTTAGCTGTATGACCTTGGCCATGACTTAGCCTCCAATGACTCTTCTGTATTGTTAGAATCATTCTGTACCTCATAGATTTCCTGCGATGCTTAAATGACGTGAAGCATGGCAACACTCGGCAGGGGCTCTGTATTGTAGGTGGTCTGTGCTTGAAAATGCTGGTCATCCGTAGAGTCGTTACCACCTGTATCTGAAAGGAGATTCCATCTGCATCACAAAAAAAGAATAAGGACCTGAGGCCTTCACCTGGTTGGTCTTTGTGAACTACATCCTTCAGTGCGGGCAAAGTGGAACGGTGCCTTCACCCAGTTAGCCCTTTACCTCACTCTCCTTGCCTTCTAATTGCTCGACCTATTGGGTTTTTTTCCATTCCAAACACCCACAGCAGAGCCCCGTATACATGCTGTCTGTGTTCGAAAGATTACCAGGTTAATACTTTTTTACATATCCTAGGAGGGAAGCATAAACTCTGCAATGTGATTCAACAATTCAGTTTAAACTTGTGTAAAAACTCCGCCACTCACATGAGTCTCTCAGACTAAATAAGCCACAGAGAACATATGTTTTCCAGTTTACTCTGTTCTGAAGTTCTCCTAAAGTCTAGGAGAACTAGGATTTTCCCATTATTAGTTTTATAAAGGAGAAACCAGTTATTTCTATACGACTCCAGTACTGGTTCTTCTGTGACACTGGCTTCCATCAGATACAATGGCCGAAGCATATATTGCATTGGAGCAGCCCCAACACAGCACGTGGATTTGTAGAGTGAGGCAAGCGTGTGCTGAGAAGGGGCAGGCTTGCTTACCTGTTGGTCTCAGTGTTTCTCTCATCCATTTGCGACCACTGGATGATGTCAGAAGCAGAAGTCAGTGACGGCCAGCAGTCACGCGTGAACACAACCAACCCCTTCCCAAGTAGAGCCCGCTGCCTAATGGTGAATCATTCAGATAATGAGAAATGGCCATGGAAAAATAGAGGGCTGTGAGAACAGGTGTGAGGGGCCCCTGACTCCGATTTGGGGAGTTCTCAGCATTGAAGACAGGAGAGGGGACATCAGAAAAGGTAGGGACCAGGTTCCATGAATGAGGAGAGGGCCTCCCCTGTCCCTTTTCCCCTAAAGCCCAGGCCTTTGGAGGATGGAAGAATAGCAGCATCTGAACACATGTGCCAGGCGCAGTTTTCATTATTTTATGTTCACTTCAACCTACCACAGTCCTCCGATGCAGGTAGGTACTATTGCCCTGTTTTGCAAACGAGGTTGCTGAGGCAAGGGCAATGGAATGGTTTGCCCAGGGTGACCCAGCTGATGAGAGGCAGGGCCGGGCCTGGGTCCCAGGGGTTCTTGCTCCAGAGATGGGCTCCAGCAACCAGGAATGCTCACAGCAGGGGGTGGCCCAGGCCCTGGTCAGGAATCTGCAGTAGAACTTGCAACCCAGCATCACGCAACCGTGGAGAACTAACTCCCTTGACATTCACATGGCGCTATCTGCGCTTATCTTTTTTACTCTGAGGGCAGGACAATGTTTTAATAACATGCGCTTATGCAACAGAACACTATGCGGCTGTAAAAAGAAAGGAATTCTTATCTTTGGCGACGGCATGGATGGACCTGGAGACTGTGCTGCTGAGTAAAATAAGCCAGTCGGAGAAAGACTCGTATGGGATTGCCCTTCTATGTGGAATCTAACGAACAAAATAAACTGATGAACAGAACAGAACCAGAGGCGTGGACACGTGGAGCAGACTGACAGCTGTCAGAGGGGAGGGGTTGGGGGGCACTGGATGAAAGAAGGGCAAGGATTAGCCGCAGAACGTATATGCATGACCCATGGACGCAGACTACAGTGTGGGGATGGCCAGAGGGAAGGAGGGGCTAGGTGGAAGGGGACAAAGATGGGGAGAAATGGGGACAAGTATAATAGTGTCGACGATAAAATGAAGAAGGAAGCATATTGAAATAAAAAATGCACTTACGAAAATGAGGATGTCTTTAAGCTCCAAACTCGAACGGCTACTGCAGATGATGGCGGGGTACCACGCAAGAACTCCCAGGAGCTTTTATCTTTTCTTTTGCTTTTTCCTTTGCAGGCATAATGACACTAGACAGGCCCATGTCCATTGAAGTAAGCAACACATCCTGGTTCCCAGGAGCTGGCAAGGAGGCTTTCTCAGCACAGCTCTGCTTCATGGAAACTCAAAGACTAAATTTCACAATGCCTTATTTTGAATTTTAATTTGCTTCGTAATTTTTAAAAGTGATATTTCTTGCTCCCCCCCCTTTTTTTCTTTATAGATTGTGTGTCCTTCTTTTGTCCCCGAGTGAAAATGTAGGCTCCAACCACACGGAATGCTTTACTGGCCCTTTTCTCAGAAGCTCCTAGATGAGGATGTTAAAGGTGCAATATTGCTTTTGACATGTCCAGCGGCATAAAGTGTAGTCCTAGGGCCTACCCTACATCTTCTAGAAAAATACGTGAAAGAAGTGGGGTAGGGGGGAAAAGCTGAATTTAAACTGTGATGACATTGTCAAAAGGCTTCATTACTGATATTCAACATAACGACCTCAAAGTTAACATGGCCTTAATATTTACTGGGTATTCAACACTTTTTGACTAAACTCCATGTCTTTTGATTATGAGAAATTCATGAATGGTAATTATTTTCTTTTCTTTTTAAAAAAAGATTTTATTTATTTATTTTTAGAGAGGGAAGGGAGAGAGAGAGAAAGAGAGAGAAACATCAATGTGAGGTTGCTGGGGGCCGTGGCCTGCAACCCAGGCATGTGCCCTGACTGGGAATCGAACCTGCGATGTTTTGGTTTGCAGCCCACGCTCAATCCACTGAGCTACACAAGCCAGGGCTGAATGGTAAATATTTTCAAATTCAGCAGATGTACGCTGAGAATGCTTGTCAGAGAACCAGGTTAAAAAAACCTGGTTGAATATTGTGTAATATTCATATGACCAGAAGAAAAATGCTTCTAATTTAAAAAAGTATTCTAGGCAGGCTCTGGCTGTTGTGGCTCAGTGGGTTAAGCACCAGCCTGCAAACAGAAAGGTCGCCAGTTCGATTCCAGGTCAGGGCACATGCCTGGGTTGCGGGCCAGGTCCCCAGTCGGGAACTTGCAAGAGGCCACCAATCAATGTTTCTCTCTCTCTTCTCCCTGCCTTCCCCTTCTCTAAAAAAAAAAAATAAAAATCTTTAAAAAAAAAACATTTCAGGACTATCTTTAATTAGTTTCTGTTATTGATTTTTGCATTGTTTAATTTTTTTTTGTCTCTGTCCAGAAACATTTGTCACATTTGGTCAGGTCACATGATATTTTATATCTTACTTCCTCTTTCTAGGGCACATGAGCATGGGCAAACACTTTTTAATTATCCTGATCGAGTATGGAGGGTATTTTTTTGCTGACCCCCCTTGTAATCAACTGTGACCCCCTAAAAGCAGGCAACTGGATGGCTTCTGCCCTCCTCAGCTGGCCAGAAGAGTGGGTTTCACATTATCCTGCCCCTCTGAAAACCCCCGCTCAGTGGTTGACTTTATGCCCACCTGCGGCTGCAAATTCCGCAGAACGAATTCTACCTGGTGAAGAAGTATTTCCTGCAACTCGCTTTAAATTTCCTCTGCATTGACTTCTTGGAGTGGCCCAGTCTCTTATGGGACAACGTAATAAGGGTCTATCAGTTCTACTGCCCGGTGCGTACCTTTAATGCCTAAGTAAATGTCTCTTATTTTCCAGCCCAGATTTGTTCAGTCTAACTTTTGAAATGTCTCGTTGTGAGTGAATGAATCTACATTGCACTCAATTTCTTGCCCAGGTCCGGCGCTGTGGCATCCCTGAACTGTATTCCTGCAGGTGAGCAAATGAAAGATGAAGACAATAAATTAGATAACCATGCATTATCCTCTTCTATACTGCTATTGTATGAGGTCCTTTCTTATTTTTTTAATCTTCTTGATTTTTCTGCACAGGAAAGGGAAATTCATCGAAAGCAATAGAAAGCTTTTTTTAAAAGAGTTTTTAAAATTTAGTTCATACTCACATGTACCCCGTTATAGCTCTGTGCAGCTTGGAATGTGATAACCTATAGAAAATAGCTTAAGGGAGATTTGTGCAATCTGTGTTCCAATTTCTACCTCCCCAGGATGGGATCAAGCCTTTTTTTTTTATTAAATAGAATAGACACCTATTTTATTAAATAAATGGACACCTTGAGTGTGAGTTACTAATAAAATGAAATTATCAAGAAAATGTTGACCTGGCTGGCATAGCTCAGTGGTCTAAGCGCGGGCTGCGAACCAAAGCATTGCAGGTTCTATTCCCAGTCAGGGCACATGCCTGGGTTGTGGGCCACGTCCCCAGTGGGAGCGAGTGGGAGGCAACCACACATTGATATTTCTCTCTCTCTCGTTCTCCCCCACTTCTCCTCTCTAAAAATAAATACATAAAATATAAAACAATATTAAAAAAAAAGAAAATGTTGAACTATTTGAAAGTCATACTTTCTCTAGATTTTTACCAAAATGCACATCTCCACATGCACACCCTCAAATAATCCAATTTCTTATGCCCTTCTTTTGATTCTTGCAATGTTACTGTCAAGAGGAAATTATCCAATGACTTAGGGAAAGCCCTGGAAGATTTTCAAACCTTAAATTAAAAATTTGTATTCTGCCCTGGCTGGTGCGGCTTAGTGGATTGAGTGCCAGCTTGCAAACCCAGAGGTTGCAGGTTTGATTCCCAGTCAGGGAGCATGCCTGGCTTGCAGGCCCCTCCCTCCCCGTCTCTTTAAAAATAAATAAACAAAATCATTAAAAATATGTGTATTTTAATGAAGCACATTTTGTCCTTTTATTTATTCAGATGTGTGTGAGACAGACATGCTTGTTGAGTACATTGGCTTGGAGATATCTTTGATTTGTGGGGGGGTTGCTCCCTGAATGCACCCCCGGAAAAAATAACCCAGACAGACCAAACTGTGGTATGCAGGGTAACTGAGACAGGGATGATTTGAATCCTGTTTTCATTTGGGTGTTTCCATGAAAAGGAGAAGAAGACAGAGGAAAGAGGAAAACCGAAAGGCAGGGAGAGGACTCTTGGGGACCGTGATAAATTAGGGACATGTCTATAGCGACCCCTTTTTTTTGGCACTTTCTATTACCTTGTATTTTGCCTTCCCTCCCTCCGATGACCTGCCTCTGCCTGCCTTCTCTCTCTGTCCCTTTTAAGAAAACGTATTGAGCACTAGTGTGTGTGAATGACTGTGCTCGGCACTGAATTAGCGGTAAGACTTCTATTAGAGAGTGCCTGCTTTTCAGCCGTATGCCCTGAAGAAGTTTATTGTTTACCCTTTCATTTTCAAACTAATTCCACACGCTCTGACCTCAGGATGCCTGAGCCCCATCCATGTAGTTAAAACAGGAAAACTAGTTATCCGCTGCCACGAAGGTGAATCAGCCGGTAGACACACACGCAGGTCTTCCCGGCAGGCCCCTGGCAGGCGGGCATGGTGGCGACCCGTAGATTATTAATAAGGAATGCACGCGAAAGAGTTTCTTTTGGGGTTTGTTTGTGCATTTCCCAAATAAAGCCAATACAAAGAGATACAGCCACAGTGCCTTTAGCTTTCATTGTTAGCATCTATCATTATGTCATCAGACAAGAATTGCCCAAAGAAATTGAAAAAGATTACCTCTTGGATTGCTTAATGGCTCTGCTCTGCCTGCGTGTGTGGAGTTGTCTGAGGAAGAAAGACAGGGATGAGTCAGGCCCTCGGGGTAGGGACGCGTCGCACCACCCGCCAGTGCCGGGTTAGCCCGGGTGTCAGCGGAACAGGCTTTGGCAGGCCCCCAGAGAGAGGCTATTTCCTAATCTCGGAGGATTTCCAGCCAGCAAGTCACTAAGGGGAACCAGGAGAGGGAAAAGGGTGAGGGAATTTCATCTGTGGACCAGAACCTCCGTTTCTTTCTAATTTGGATTTCCTTGTATTTTGGTTGCTGCATTTTTTTCCCCCTCACCGGATTTCACAAGTATCATATTTTTCTGCCATTGGTCCTCCTGCATGTACTGTTTTAGAAATTTGTCACTGAAAAATGTCCTGGCTATTGTGGGGGGAAGATGCTGGGTTTTGCAGGAAGATATAGAAAGAGATGCCATTCATTGAGCACCTATTTGTACCAAGGGGTGTGCTAAGACAGGCATGGAATATTTCTTGGCACCCTAGGGCCTGAGTGTCAAATTACCAAGTTTAATTGCACCTACGGAAAAACTAAGCATTGAAAGGCTAAGGAACTTGCCTGAGGTCACAGAGCAAATAAATAACAAAGGCAAGAGGTGAACCCCTGTAGCTTGATCAAGGTCATGCTCTTTTTTTTTTTATATTGAGTTTACTAGGGCAACATGCATTTGCAAAACCATACAGGTTTCAAGTGTACAACTCCACAAAACATCACCTGCACACAGCATTGTGTGCCCACTGCCCCAAGCAACGTCTCTCCATCCCTACTTCCCCACACCCCCACCTTTGCTCACTTCCACTGACCCCCAGGTCCCTTTCCTTCTGGTTGTCACCACACTGTTGTCTGTATCTACATGTTAAAGGTCATGCTCTGCCCTGGCTGGTGTGGCTTAGTGGACTGAGCACCAGCCTGTGAACCAAAGGGTCGCTGGTTCGATTCCCAGTCAGGGCACATGCCTGGGTTGTGCAGGCCAGGTCCCCAGTGCGGGGCATGTGAGAGGCAACCACACGCTGATGTTTCTCTCCCTCCCTTTCTCTCTCCTTTCCCCTCTAAAAATAAATAAATAAAATCTTGACAAAAGCTCATGCTCTTAAGAGCAGCTCTTGCCTTGATGTCTGCCATCCACCAGAGCCTCCATCTTCACTAAGTGTCTGTTGTGCTAACTGATACTTACTTTAAACCACCAAACCCACGTTGGGCTGAGAGACCACCTGGCAGGTTTTCACCCAACTAAGCACGCTCTCACCGTATGATCCAGCGGTCACGTCCTGCGGCATCACCCAAAGTAGCCGAAGGTTTACGTCCGCACAAAAACCTGCACACGCGTTTATCGCACACTTAGTCATCACTGGCCCAAACGTAGAACCAATCAAGGCATCCTTTGGGGGTGAATGGCTAAGCAAACTGTGGTACGTCCAGACCGTGGAATGTTACGCACAATCAAAAGAAATCAGTTGTCGAGCCACAGACAGACTCGGAGGAATCTTACCTGCACATTGCTAAGTGAAAGAAGCCAGTCTGTAAGAGCCACAGACTGTATGATCTCCACTATAGAATATTCCAGAAAAGGAAAAACTATGGAGACGGTACAAAATTAGCGATTGCCAGAGGTTTTGTGGAGGGGGGTGATGAAGAGGTAGAACGTAGGGATTTTTAGGGCAGTGAAACATAATGGAATGCATACATATCCTTATATTTTTGCCCAAACCCACAATACCAAGACCAAACCCTAATGTAAACTATGAACTTTAGCTAACAATAATATACCAACTGTCACAAATGCACCACACTAAAGCAAACTGTTAGTAATAGGGTAAAAGGTCGGGAAGGGTGTGAGAGGAGATATATATATACTTTCTCACATTTTGTACCTCCTACACGTACTTTCTACTCAATTTTTCTAAAAACCTAAAATTGTTTCTTGCAAAAGTCTATTAATTTTAGAAATGGGCATTGGTGAGTTTGGGCAAGAGGGGCTGGGAGACAGAACTGAAGGAAGATTTTTTCACCCTTTCCTACCTTGTCCATATTTTGATTACCTATGGAAAGCAAAGTGAGGTTTGAAGCCATCACAGGGAAGAATTCTCAACTTGGGGTGTGATTCTGAGGCTATTTTCAAGTCTGGCCAAATTTGAATGGTAGAATCTTGGTACCCTTTATCCTTTAAAAAAATGTTTTGCATACTTAATTCATGAATTAACCTAGGTAGTTGCAGAAAATACCATTGAATTCCCAGTCAGAATCTTTTTTTCTTCTATCTATTCTTTCTCTCTTGAGCAGCCGGCTGGTTCGTGACCCTATTGAGTGCCCCCGAGCCGCTCACCCAGATTCTCGGGTCTTATAGCCCTTGTGCAGTAAGTGAGTCAGAGAAAGACAAATACCATACGATTTCAGTTACATGTGGAATCTAAGGAATGACATAAACGAATGAGCAACATTGAAACAGACTCCTGCAATCTCGATGCATTCAATGCACCGTGCTCAGGAATGAGCCACTTGGTTAGAAAGTGGCCGGGGTCTGTTAAAAGGGCCCTGGCTCAGGGGTTGCTGAGGGCCTCAGGTTGCCTGTTCCAGTGCTTCTGAGTTTGGCACAATCTTACCTGTTCCTTGGAGACCCTGAGGACAGCCCCTCCTCATGGGCCAGCTTGCACTCTGAGGTTGCTAAAGTGAGACAAGGCTTGGGAGGGAAAGGAGAAAGAGAAGGCCAGGGGGAAACAAAGGGCAAGCAAAAAGAGAGGGGGGGAAGGAAGGAAGGGAGGAAGGAAGGGAGAGAGGGAGACTATAATTTGATGAGCCAATCAAGAAGTTAGTATGGCATCCCATGAAAGGTCCAGTGTGGGCAAGTAACACTGAAGAAAGGAAAAAGGTGCCTTCAGTTTTGCCAGCAAAGAATGGGGCTGGAATTTTTCCTGATCCCTCCCTACTCCAAACCTTGGAAGAAGCATTAAGCTGAAAAAGGGGGCTCACTCATGGCTGTCGCCACTTCCTGCCCTCCCACCACCAGGCCCGGCAGCTGCCATTAATCACAGGACGCATCCATCTGTGGGCTTGTCATCAGAGCTGCTCCCTGTGGTCGGGAAAGCAGGCGACTGGCAGACACCGAGCGCTTGGCCCTGGGGGTCTTCGGCGACGACTGGGTAGAGAAGTCGCTACTCTTGGGCTGCATTTTAATTCCCACTGAATCCAATGTGCTCTTACAGAACAAGGCAGTTGTGTTGAGAGGGAGTGGGGTGAACTTGATTCCATTTGGCTTTGAGGCCGAAGTGAGGACATTAGAAGTTTTAAACGTCGCTGGGCTCGGACACACCTGATCCAATGAATCACAAACAGGGCTTCTAAGAGGGAACTGGTTTTCCACCTAATCACTCAAGGAATGCTGGGTTTTATGTGCAGAATCAGCCAGGACACATCAATGGTTTGGAGGGGAGTAGGTGGAGGTAGGAGAGGACAGAAGGGAGATAAATGGTAATAGGGGAAAAAAAGCAACATAAACAAACAAACAAACAAATAAATAGCAAACTTCCAATTCTTCCTCACCCCTCACCCCTCCAGGGAGATGATACCCATGAACTCCGATACAAGGAAATTTTCCAAGGAATAGAATGAATATTATTTTCAACATGAAATGTTATTCATGATATAGGGACCCTCCGAAAAGGCCTCAATACAATGTAATTATTGGCTCATTGTGAAGTTCCCTGAGAAACAGGGCCAATGTCTCCTTCCAGGGTCAAGTTCAGTTTTCTAAGGGGTGTCTGGCTCTTCCTACTGGTTCCTTTGTTTTGTTTTCTTTCGGAATGGATCCGTCAATGGCACCAGGGTTTATCCTTAATTGCAGACTCTGGAAGGCTCTGATCCTTTTCTTGGAAGCCAATTAATGATGTCGGGACGCAAACAGTATATTCCAACTGTCTACACCCTCCTTCGGATCTCAAGACACAGCTTTGGATCGCTGGAGCATAGGATCTGAGTTGCTTTTGTCTGTTTTCTTCAGAGGTAGTGGTGGACTTGGGTCGTCCCCTTTGGCCACTCTTGCTGAGGATTCCCACCTCAACCTCGTGGGATCAATTTGTGAGAGGGAAGGGATGAGTTATAGCCACAGGACAAAGGATGATCATTCTCTACCTTAGCTTCGTTCATGCCAACTAAGCCTCTACATCCAGGAACAGAGAACCACCCACCGGAACTCTTAAAGAATGGATTTCTCACCTTGGCCAATGTGGCTTAGTTGGTTGGGTGTCATCCTGCAAAGCAAAAGGTCACGGGTTCAATTCCCGGTCAGGGCACATGCCTGGATTGCAGGACTAGTCCCTGGTCAGTGGGTGTTCGGAAGGCAAGTGATTGACATTTCTCTCCCTCTTTCTCCCTCCCTTCATCTCTCTCTAGAATCAATAAAAGAAAACGAAATTCTTTTAACATAATGGATTTCCTTCCCAAAGGGAATATTTCCCCCATTTCCACTGGTTTTCTGACTAAAACAACAACAACCCACCTCCCATTTCCTGAAAGCCTGCTCCGTTCAGCCACCAGGCCACATGCTTCACGCAGGCTTGTTGGCGCTGGCGTCTCTGCTCCACACTTACGGAGGTTCTAGCCTCGCCGGCGTCAGCGGAAACCGTGGTGGGGTGCTGAGCGCTGCTTTTCAAGGAACACAGACAGCAGGTTATTCTATGAATCCTTCAGCAAATTCGTAGATTAACGACTGTTCATATCCCCATATTACAGATGCAGAAACGGAGGCCCAGAGAAATAACTGATGTGCCCACGGTCACGAAATGCATCACGTAGAAGGGGAGGAATTAGCCTCGCTGATCTTCATTGCTACGGTTTCTGGCAGTTCGTGGAGTAAAAGGGAATGAAATATTAATGTCAGGTGTATACAAGTATTTCATTAAGAAGAGAAAGGAAAAGTTAGGTCAAAGGAGTAAAACTATAATATCTTGTGACTGGAAGCCTAGCATTTTTAAATTTTGAGAAAGTAAATATTCTTAAGAACCACAGGCGCCCTGGAAAGTAACCCCAAAGTAAATGCAAACCTCTTCTCAGCCACACTGACTGTCTCACTGTTTAATTTTTTCAATAAATTTGTTGGAGCGACATTGGTTAATAAGATTATGGGTTTTAAGTGTTTTGTTATTTATATTTTTTGAATTAAGTTTTGCTTCAATTTATAGTCAGAAGCGGTTCATTTCCCTCTTCCTCCCTCCCTCCCTCCCTCCCTCTGTTCCTTCCTCCCTTCCTTCCTCCCTCCCTTCCTCCCTCCCTTCCTCTCTCCCTTTCTCCCTGCCTTCCTCCCTTCCTCCTTCCTTTCTTTCTCTCTCTCTCTCTTTTAAACATTCCCAAAGCTTAAAACAACTTTAAAAACACAATAGATGTTAGACAATAAGAGGACTTCAGATCCAGGGGCATTATAATGCTTTTGTTTTATTTTTTAAGAATATGACTCATACCTTGCTTCATCATAACACTTGGGAAATAAGTTATGTACGTGCATAATAACGTGGGAGTGTGAGGATTATGAGGGAACGTGAAAGCAGAGGAAATATGGTGACAGCGCTGAGGGTCACCACTTACGTGCAATGGGATAAAATGTGACATTGTCCACTGAGGACACGGGGCTCTTTCCTGCAAGGGACCAGGGGCTCCCGGGTGTGACGTGCCAGTTACCATCACCTTACATTTCATCTTAAGGACGTACAGTTCATCTCACGTACGGGGATGGAAATAAGGACTCTTTCTCTGAGAAAGCAAAAGATGAATGACAAGAATGCTTATTTAACAGAGTATAAAAGGAACTCTCGGCTTATATTATTGGACTTGTAGACACTGACATAAACATCCTAGTGAAGATGAAGTGCCTTTCGAGGACTTTCGTCCACATACTTGAGTACAACCTGGTGAAGGGACAGACGGATGCAGGACAGACACGGTTGCCTATGGAGCCCCTCGGAACCAAAGGGCTCCCACCTGCCTCCGTTGCATAAACCCACATCAACGCCTCCACCTCTAGCATCTTCGTTCCTGCCCTGTCCCCACGCCAGCGCCACAGAAGGGAGGGGAGTCGACTCCCCATCAACCAGCCGCCCTTCCCTCTTCGGCCACGCTCCGAGCGTGCCAACCAGGTTGCCAATTCTGATGTAGACACCTGTCCATTTGGAACAGGAGTGGAGACAGCCCCTCATCGCCTAGAAATCATCAAACACCCTGTCAGCCGACACCAGCTCTCTGCTCACCGCAATCTGGGCGAGGCATGCATGGGTCATGTCGGTAGCCAATTACCAATCCTCCGAGACATTTAGGTCTTTTCAGAGGGCTCCAAGTTTCTGACTCCTGTGGTTTGAGCAGGGTTCTCTTCTAATGAGGAGGAAAATAAATTGCTCTAAGTTTAATTTTTGTTATGCAATGCTAATAAGGTCAACCCATATTTGAAGGGGGCTTCCTGAGTGACATCTCCATTGTTCCAACAACAATGGAAATGATTTTCAACCCCTTCACTATCGGCGGAGCCTGAAAATTTCGCATAAATTCAAATAGAGGCCTGTGTATTCCCCAGTCTCCATGTGCGTGCATGCGTGTGCTAAAGGGGCCTTAACTCTTCACCTTGCTCTCACTGGCCCCATCTTTCTAAGCATCATGTCCTCACAAATCTTAGGTGCAAAATATTTCAGGTCAGGGCTGCCTGTGACTTCCAGATGCAATGTCACCACTGACGAGAACTTTCTGAGAAGCCTAGCACCCGCCAGGCAGAGGCGGGAGATTAACACGGGTTTAACGTTGTTATGAGCTAGGCGGCCGAACGCAGTAACAACACAAGTCCGTTGGACATGTCTTCTGGGTTGTCACGTTCAATTTGCACATGACCTCCTGGCCAAAATATGGGAAAGAAGTGGTTGAATGTGGGACTGAAAGCTCATATTATTGCTTTGACAGCTTCACTCATCTAGAAGTAATGCAAAATGCAATTTATATTTATACCCTCTGACCTGCCGCGCCAAGAGGGAAAGTACCTAATGATGGGCCAAGGTAGGGGAGGAAGCAGCAAATCTCAATACAGCTGGAATTTGTCTCCATTTTTTGCTTTTCAACCATTCAATTACAGTCAAAAGACAAATGAAACACGAGCCGTGCACGGGGGAGGTAGTGACATGATTATTTTATAGTGACTGGGTTCTGGCTTTGCCTGTTGGCAAAGGTGGCCACAACACGCCTTATTTCACTGGAGACAGATAATCTGTCTGCTCCGAGAGGACGAAAGCCCTCTGCTTGTAGGCGCATCATTATGCCCAGTGGAGAGGAAAAAAAGACACCAGGTCCTGGAGACACCCTGGATCTGCACTTGGAAATTCTGGAGAGGGGCTGACATGCTAATCCTATTAACGAAGATAAATCAAGCCAGACCTTGATGGTAACTGCAGCATTATTCACTTTGCAGTGGAAATAGGTAGTGGGCAGAACACATTTTGCTCTTTCTTTCTTTCTTTTTTTTTTGGTGCATCAGGAAATTTGCTGGCTTTTGACATACCCCCAAAAGCTTCATTCTGAGCAGAGCCTGCAGAGATTGGGGCCATCATTTTCAGAATCTCAAATTTGTCCTGAATATTTTGGAAATGGTGTTTAAAATGAGTCCTGTTTCTGAGGTCGACAGCCTCATGGTTTCTACAAAAGTAGGACATCCAGGAAAAAGGAATCAGGCATTGTCCTGAGATTAAAAGGGACAGTAACAACCACCTCCATCAAAGCAGCAACACCTAAGTACCACTTTAAGATACAGAGACCCACCCACCAGCCTGGAGAGATAAAACAAAGAGAGGCAGGAAAAAATTACTATCAACAATGCAATGGAATATTCCTAAAATAATTCCTCAAGCACAAGTGCATTTTGCTATGTTCTTGCTACTTTAAAAAAAAAAAAATTGGGGGATATAAAGCCTCCACCACTTAAGTTTTTCTAGACATATTCAACTTTCTCCCCAAGGTATCTCACCAGGGCTTTCCTGGTGCAGAGGGCTGAAATGGAGTTTCCCCCGCTTAACTGAACAGGATGAAGTTTATGTAGAGGAATATCAAATAACCCTTACTCCAAAATCAAATTTTTCTACTTCCCCTCTCTTATTGCGGGTTATGATACAAACCCTTCCCTCCCTCCCCGCCCCCCGCCCCAGTCCCTGCTGCAAAAGGGGACCACCTGCCCTTTTCAGCCGGCCAATTTCTGCAGCTTTTCCCTGTAGAGAATGAAATGTGGTTTGGGTTCCGAAAGTATTGTTCTTAAGGTTTCACTAGCTTCTTGGTGCAGAAAGAAATTAGCCGCAAGTGTGTGAACTGGAAGAGGGGTGGGCGCAGGAAGTCTGGAAGCTGTCACTCAGGCCAGAGTTGGACAGCATCCCCCTGAGGAGGTAGGGTGGCAGGTCTAGGGGCAAGGGAAAGGGGGGGGGGGCTGCTTCTGTGTCACAGCTGGATGATAATAAGCTCATGGCTCCCTCCTTGTTTAGGGACCTGGAAGATGGGTTTGGGGGAACAGGGGCCCCAGGGATTTGGGGGAGACACTGAGACACCATTTTCATGAGGGGACTTTCTACCTCCATCTTTAAACAAACACACAAGCAACAAAGTAGGGTCCCAGGAAGGCAGCGATGGGGTCCTGGTTCAGTTCCTCTCTCTCAGTCACTGCCCTTTCCTAGCTGCCTCCCTAACCCCCCTCCCCAAGCGGGTGACATCAGGGACATCAAGTTCCCACTGTCACCAACATTAGGAGACAAATCAAGAATGTCAGGGACCCTTAGGGTGACTTCTCTGGGGGTAGTGGCCAGGTGAGGAGAAACGGGGACAGGCTCCTTTTAAATCCATCTTGGGGGTGGGAGTGGGGTGTCCTGGAGGGAGAACTGGGAAGGGCACTCCTGGGTTAGGACGATGGGAACCCAGAGGTCAGGGTCAGGGATGCTCCCTGGTGCTGTGAGGACACACCTGACCACACAGCCTGCAGGACACCCCAACTCCTGGGCATTCGCGGGGTGCTGAGCCCCAGCACTCTTCTGTACCTCCCTAAATCTCACCCTCCCCCCAATGCTAAACGTTCACACGTGGGTTAGAAAACATCGAATACATCTTCCCGTATTGATTATTCTGGAAACAATCCTAGGATGAGTCTGACTAAAAAATGGTTTGAACCAGCGAACTACCAAGTGGCAGGCGGGCGCTCCCGGGATGCTGGCCGAAGTGGCCTCCGCGACATTTTTCTGTCTGTCCCCATTCCCTAGTTCCTCTTGGTCAAGCCTGCTTCCAATTAAAAAAAGAAAAGATGTGCAAACGAGCTCTTCTGATGTTGAGGAAGACGCCTGCGCGCAGCCCTGGAGAGCCAGAACTTGGTCGGCCGAGGTCCCCGCGGGGTCTGGCCGGGAGCTGGGGACGGCGGCTGCGCTTTCGGGCTGCGGTCCTGCCACGGGACTTCGGGCCGGGTCTCCCCGCCGGCCCCGCAGGAGTTAAACCCAGAGGCAGACAAAAGGGAGCCGCACGTCCTTTGCTCGGCTATCACTTGCAAATAGAAGCGCTACCCTCTGGACTTTAACTCCCGCCAGAGAGGGCACTTGATTACAGGTTATGACAAGTTGCGGAGAGACACGGAGAACTCAATAAGAAGAAGCGGCGAGTGGAATCAGAAAGGCTCGGGAGGTCTGGAAGACGGAGAGCGAAGATGACTTCAGATGATAGGTGTTAGCCGGACTCCAGATGGAATCTCCGGGAGGGCGGTTGGGGGCGCACTGTGTGGCCAGGCTGGTGGGAGGGGACCCAAGGGCCCGGCGCTGGTCCCGCCGCCACCCCTGCCGACTGCCCTCCACCGTCTGGGAGGGTCGGCCCCTACCACGACCCCACCGATCGTCCCAGAAAATTCACGCCATCCCCTTGCCCTTAAATGGGCCACTTTGTGCTTTAGGTTCGGGGCAGGAAACCGGTGCCTCCCTCCTTCCTGGCTGATTTCTTTCAGGGTCCTTTGGGAACAGAGGACAGTCCTCCTGTCACCTCTGTTGTGTCCCCACCCCCACCCCGCACACACTTCCTGGAGACTGTCTCAGAGTTGTTTTGGTTTTCCTTTGCATTTCCACCCCCTCACTAGTTAAAATAGAAAAAAAAAAAGTGCAATCAAGCCAGAGACCTGTATTTCGTGCCAGGTGGGCACTTAGGGATTTCTGCTAAGTCAGGAGCTGGGGTCCCAGACGCACTGTGTTTGCAGGTCGGGGGCGACCCATCCTCCTTTCCCCCACCCTGGCAGCTTTTCAGATGCTATCATCACCCTCCTCCAGTGGGAAATAGTTCTGTCTCTGTGAGTTCTCAGACCTGCAGAGCCTCGTCCAGCCCTGAACTCCCGGCGGGGTGGGGTGGGGAACCCCCAAAAGGACCACAAACAGGCTCCCAATTCGAAGTAGGGCCTGCAAGATCTGGGTTGGTCTGAGGAGGCCAAGTGAATTCGAGGGAGCGATTATCTGGAGAAATGCTAGAGGGAAGGGGTAGGGTGCAGCCGTGGCAGTCCAAAAAGCGTGATAGGTTCATCCAAATTCCACTCCAGATCCAGAGAGGAGGTGGGTTGCAGTTTCTAAAGCAAGCTTTTCTATGATGTTGGTTTCTTTGAAGGGACTAGAAACTTTCTACCAGCAATACTTAGCTGACTTTGGCAAAAGGCACACCCCCCCCCCCCAAAATACCCTACAGGTCCTTCTCTTCTCTTCCTCCCTCTCTCGTTTTTTTTTTTTTAATCTATGCAAATATGAGCATCCCTGTCTAGTTCCGCCATTGAGGAGAGACGGACAGTAGGTACATTGTGAATATGTAGCTGATGTACATGAGTGTTTCTCATTCTCTGAAAGCGGACTGGGCCCTGCCTGTGCTTCCGAGTTGCCGTAGTACCTGCCTGCAGGTTGAATGGGCTAAACTACGACAACCCCCAAATGTTTTTAGAGAGTTGTTTCAAACAGGCACTTTCTGGGCGTGATGATCTCAGAGGTATTTTACCTTCGTCCGCTGCGCCCAGTCCCTCAAAAAGCCAGCTTTGTTGTCCCGAATGCCACCCAATCCTCGACTTTCTTTCCTTCAGAACTATTTCTTCTCCTCGTGTCAAAAGTGTGCCTGGTTTTCCTAAGCCTCAATTATTTGCTGTGTTTCTGGAACTCACCGTTCGCCTTCCCCCGTCCCCCGCTCTTGTGTCAGAGGCAGAGAGAGCTTGGGGAAGTTTCCTATGAACAGAACTGAGCCTGACAACGGAGTCCTAAATAGCCACTGAGCACCGAGTGACTGTGGGCAATCTTCTTTTAAATGTGAAGAACCACAGAACTCCATGAATGAGGATCTGGGAAATAGATAATTTTTATAACCTTGAAGTCACCCAATAAAAGGAATGAGGGAGACTATTTATTTTTCTATCACGATGCACCAGTCAGTGATGACTTTGCCCGGAAGCTAAAACTGTCCTCCCCCCAAATCGATCTGTTTGTGTGATTTCTGTTTGAAAACTCTTCAGAACCCAAAGAAAATATTGCACATGGTTGTTTTTGCAACAACTGTCCATTGACAACTAGTGGGCTTGAAGGTTTGCAGGGCCGTGCAGGGTTCTTTTCATTCAATCAGTGACACAAAATGAAAAAGTTTTAGCCTTCTGGATGGAAAACCTCCCTCTGACGGTTTGCTTTTGAAAAGATTGGGGGACGATCATTGTCAACGAAATCACTCCCCTGGCTTGGTCTGTGGGAATTGGAATCCTTTAAAAATCTGCTGGGCCGACACCAACAGTGGGAAAATAAAAATTATACTGAGCATTGTGGTGATTTTTGTTTCTGTATTTAGGCAAAGTCTGAATGGGTCACACTCAGTCTCCAGCCTTCTTTCCCTTCTCTGTCCTTTCTGGGATCTGGTTATTTATCAATTCGTTCTCCAGAACCGAACTCCAGCATGCTTAAAACCTCATTGATCCCACATGTTCTTGTTCTTTCCACGTGTGTGCCCTGTCCTTTTTCCCCAGACACAGCCAGTGACTGAGAGGAAACAGAATCAAACATGTCTAACTGCCCTCTGCACCCTTCCAAAAGGAAATAATACAGAGATTTGAGTGGAAGGGAGGCGAAGCCGTCAGCAGCCACACCATGAAAAAGAAAAAAAAAAAACCAGCTGTAAAAATAAGAAAAGTCCTCCATCTGTAAGAAAGTTAAAACAAGAGCCATCACGTGTAAGAGAAATTGCCTCAGTACAGGGGTTCTGTGTTATGGGGGAGGGAATATAAACAAAATCACCGCTTGGAAATGAGTAATAATGAAGGTGCTGGGGAAGAGAAAAAGGGGGCCACTTTATAAAGAGAGGACAAGGAAAATAAGCAAATTCCCCAGGGGTATTTTTTTTATACCCTTCTCTTTCTGAATCTTCCAGGCAGCGGGGGGAGCTAGGCAAGGGCGGGGAGACCAGGAACCCTGCAAAAGTTGGGGCTGCTCCAACCCCTTTGTAAGAAGCAGGGGGGACATCTCTCTTCACATTTTTCCCCCTTCTGAGGCTTGGAATAATAAACTCAAGTGGCCGCCCGTCAGCCCCTGTCCATCTTCTTTAGCAAACTTGACATAGTGGAAGAAATATGACACGGGAATTATTAAAGAGCTGCTAGTTGACTTTTCACCCTGATGGCTTTCCTCAGGCCCCATTACCTGCACATTTATCTAGCAATATACTGCAAGAATCACAGGGCATGCGGGGTAGGAAGGAGAGAGGAGAAAGCAAAGTCAGGGTTTGTGAAAATACCAGGGAAAAGCAGGCGTTTTATCACCCCATTTGCTCCCCTCCAAGGGATGAAGACTATGTTTCGGAAAACAATCCCTCCCTTAAGAAGGGTGTCTGTTTCCCGGTCCAGGAAAGCAGAGACAGAATTTAAAGAATCGTCAACATCACCCTGTTTACCCCTCCCTCCAGGCAGAGCTTGGGAGGATTTTTTATTTTTATTTTTTTTCTGTAAACTGATTTCAAACCACTGTGTCACCCAGTCGCAAACATCTCCCAAAAGTGAAGAAACATTTTCTAGGCACTATTGTTTTTAAGGAGTTTGAACCCACAAACTTTTCCCAAGTTGGACTCTTCCAAAACTTTAGAAACCATCTAGAGAGGCTAGTGCAAGTGGGACACAGATAATATTATAAAAATCAGCAATAATCATTCAGCCATCCAAACCAAAGTTTCTTTGTGCTAATGAAGCAGCCGCTGAGTAACTCCAGCAGCTGTGGTTAGGCTAAAACAAGAAGGAATATTTAAACATGTGGGGGGGGGGGCTCTCTGCTTTTAAAATGAACCAAGGGGAGAGATATAGCCATAATACTAATAATTTTGTCCTTTGGGTACAGATTTGACTATCCTGTTGCCAAGGCACCGAGAATTGAATCTATTCCAAATGTGACTGAAGCAGTCATCAGAAATGACTCCATCGGACAGGAAAGCCAGGAGGCAAGTGATGGATACTATTGTCCAAATGTGACCCTCCATTAACACCACCTATCAGCATCTGGATCCTGTCACCATGTCCCATCCCAGAGCCAAGAGGACTGCCTGGCGTATTCCAACAGCTTCCAGGGCTCTCGGCTGTGCTCCACCCGCATCAGCTGAACGGGTGCGGAGGTCAACCCAGACCGGCTCTCTCCCCCTATCTCCTTTCCTCTTATTACCCCTCTGCAGGCCTATTGTTCAGCAGGTGCTCGCAATTTGCTCCTTATCACGCTTCTGTTTACAAGGGCCTTTATTAATAACAAAAGGAGAAATGGTATTAATATTAATTAACATAAGAAAATGAAACAGTTTTGGGGGATCCACCAAATGAATCCTCTCAGTCATTGCCTAATTGGAACTGGAGAGAGAAAGAGGAGGGGGAGGGGCGAGGGGGTGGAGGACGGGGGGGAGGGGTGGAGATACAGATGACCTACTGGGTGACAGACACAGGTTGGAAGGGTGACATTTTATTGTAAGCCTCCCAATGAAAGGAAGAAAAGGAAGGGACCAGTCAATTTAATGCAGGGACCAAGAGTGCAAGAGTGTTGCTAAGAGACAGAGATGCTGCTAAAGTTCTATCAGAAGCACTCCCCTGACCTTATGCAAATAGGGGCGACCAACTCTTTGTGCAGCGGCTGAAAATTCCACCCCCAGTGTCACCAATACCTGGCACCGCGCCTTTTATTCAAATGTTCTCTAAACACACACACAGGGTCTGAGAAAGCATGACACATTTAGGGCTGTAAAGGGAAAAAGAGACACACACACACAAATGGGAGGGAATAATAATATAATAATAATAGTCATAAATTTGAAAATCCAGGGGGAAAAAAGAGCAGGTTTTTCTGTGGAAATGTCCCCGGTCTTTTTCCCTTCTGGCACTGTCTTTTCGCCCTAGCAGAAAAGTCACCTAAAGATTCAGAAATGGCCTTCTTATAAAAGCTTATTAAGATACCACAGTAGCTCGCAAAGTGCTGCCATTAATTTAGACCCTAGGAAGGTGGAGGGGAGGTGGGCAGGGGGTGGGCAGGCAGGGGACCTGGGGAAGCCTGGTTCAGACTGGAGAAATTACGTCTGATGCACCTACCCCCAACAAAACACAGGAAGTATGTCTTTCCTTCTGTTTTAACTATCTGCTTAACTAGGACAAGTTGAAATGCAAAAGGAAAGAGAGGCTTGGAGACCAGCTCCATCTCCCAGGAAGCTGGCTGTCCTTGCAGTTAGTTAAGTGATATGGGAAGGCCTGCCACGGCCCGGGGGGGGGGGTGGCATGTGGGTGACACTCGGGCACCTTGGCAGAAGGGCTGAGGGCAGGTGGGGGACAGGAGGTGGGTGAACCTTTGCACCCCCTGAGGCAGAGGATGGCACTCACTGGGACCCCTCTGTGTCCAAGGTGCGTCTCCAGCCGCTGTCACACACCTGAGTCCTTTTCTCCCCCTCCTGGTCCTTCAGAGGCAGGCCAGACGAACGCTACCCCACCACCCAGTGTGGCCTGGCCTGGAGTCTGGGCTTGCCACCCTCTGGGACACGTTAGTCAACCAGATCCCAAGGTCTGTTTATATTCCACCGCTTCCAGGTGCCTGAGTCAAATTCTTCCTCTCCTCCTTTTTCCCTCTGCCCCACCCCCTTCACTCCAAGTCAACGTTTGCCTCCTGGGACATGAAAAAGGAACCACGTTTCCCAGGAAAACCACCCTAGGGCGCTCATCTTGAAAAGTGGCAAAACAGATGATTCTCATAATTCTTGGAGAAGTTTGTTTGTGGGGGGGGGGAGGCACCCCAAGGACTGCAGCTTTGGGGACTTCTGGGGCTTGGGGCTGGGGAAAGCTAGGAAGGAGGAGAGGGCCCCCCTCCCCCCCACATACACCTGCCGGTCCCCAAGCCCTAGGAGGCTGGCTACAGCCAGCAAGATCTGGAAACTTCTGCTGAGCGTGCAGGCACCCTCATCCACAACTTTGCAAACTCCACTTAACCAGCAAGCTCTCTACCCACTCCATTCCCTCCTCCACTTTGGATGTCAATATTGATAGAATGCCCACCAGTTCACATCTTTATGGTAATAGTTGCAAATGAATACATTTACCAGCTTGGTGGGGGGCGGGTGTGTGGGGGATACGTTGCAAGCGTTCAGGGGCGGGAGAACTTCCCGGCAACTTCTCCCACGTCCCCATGTAATGGTGGGACTTTTCATCACGCACATGATACTATTAAAATTTCATATTAGCGGTGTGTATGGTGAACTTTGTAATGGGGAATTCAATCGCTGCTGTAAATATTAATGGAATATGAAATGAAGGTACTGCCTCTGCCAGCCCTGACAGTAAAACCGAGTGAGCGTGTGGCGGCCCCGGGGCGAGAAGAGGCCTTCCCTCTTGTCGCTCTTGCTTTATTACATTAGCGCTGGCCGACCGGCACCGGCGTGGGCTCAGACGCCGAGGCGCCGGGTCACCCATGACAAACGTCCCCGTGTCTCGTCAACAGGCCCTGCCTGGCCCTGCCACTCCATCTGCCCAACAGGCCCCTGGAGAGTGCTTGCGCGTGACGGTCTCAGGTAAAGAGCTCTGGAAACAGCCAAGTCTCCAAAAAAGGTTACATGGATTCCAGTGCCACCTCAAGTTCCTGCAGCCAGGGTCGCAGCCATCATAGGAGGCCTCCTCACCTGGGGGAGGAGGGAGCCTCAGGAGAGTTTCTGGGATGCAAACTACTGAGCTGTTAAGACAGCAAGATCCCCACGTGCTACCTTCACCTCCGACCCTCTGTCCAGAGAACCCGCCTCACAAAAGGGCCTGGGCGCTGGGTAGGGCGCCTGGGCGGGGAGGAGGAAGGAGAGTCCAGGCCCAGGTTGTCCCCGTCCCAGCGCAGTCCGGGTCTTGGTTTTTTCGCACGGGAGTCGACGTGGCACTGGCCCCCAGGGCGAGCCTGCTACGCAAAAGTGGGACTTGCTGGGGGGTGCCTGTGTGCAGCAATCTGAGCTCACGGGGACCCCCGGCTTCTCTTTCCCCGGAGCAGCAGCCTCTACCCTGGTGTGGATTTTTGAAAAACTGCAGCGGGCGGGAGCGCTGGGACCCTGGCGGCAGGAGAAGCTGACTGCCTGCGGCCCCCCAAACCGGCTCAGTCCGGAGCTCCTGTCCCCATCGGGGAGGGAGGGTCCGTGGAGGCACGCCGTGCTGACAATCATGCCCGTCAACACATCCAGCTGCCTGGCGAGTTATTTCACCAGGCTGGGAAAGATCGGTACTTTGAGCTGCAGGCGACACCTTTCCTCACTCCCAGTATTTACGCTGTACTCACAGCACTTAGGAGATCTTAGTTTTAGATGGGACATTAATCTTCCCTGGTTAAGAGATAGCCTGTCAACTCGGGCCCCTCATAGGACGTCCTCCCAGTGCTCGGCCGCTCTTCACCTGGCCCAGCCACGTGGCGCAGTGCTGCAGGTCCACGCAGGACAGCGAGAAACCAGGGATTAAACTGGGGGCAAGGTGAGCCCGTTGGAGACGCCACTTGCACGCGGGAGGTTAAGGCCAAAATCAACTCACCGGACAGCCTGGCCCGGGCCTGCCGCTAGCCTGCGTCATGTTTGCCCGATTGCAAGTGGGGAGACTAGGGTGCAAATCACAGCGAGGAGCTGTCGTTGTTGTGGAAACCACACAGCACGCTGATGGTAACACCTGGAGAGGTGCTGCGAAGGGGGAACGTTGCTGAAGTCCCTACTGCTGACTCCCCGGCGTCACCAGTGTGATGTCTTCCTAATCTCCCCTTTATCACCCCTGTGGGGTCCCTTTTCTCTTAAGTTCACCAGGCACCCCCCTTTTAAATGATTTCCTGTCCGGTTATTCTCTCCTCCCCCCACCACCATTAATGTAGAATAGTTCCCTCTCCTGGTCCAGACTCAGGGACGCAGACTCAGGGCTGAAATGAATGGGATTGCTTTTCCAGCAGGGGATTCCCTGCGGGGACAGATTCCACAGCGTGTCTGTTTAAAGCTTCAGGTGTGGCGTGTGTCCTCGCCCTGGCTCTGACCAGTACCTGCCCCCAACCGCTGTTACCTGCACACCCCGAGTTAAAGGCCCGCACCCTGAGGCTTCTTCGCTGCCATTCATTCTCCTTCCAGCTCCCGCCCTGCCACCTCCGCCCCTGCCCTTTCAAAGAGTTACACTTTACAAGATCACTTCAAAAAAAAAAAAAAAAAGGTGGGGGAGGGGAGGGACGGCAAGGCAGGGACACAGGTTGTGTAAGTGTTAAATAACTTTCTCAGCGTGTATTAAAGGAAGATTGCATTTTCTCAAGAGCTGATTGACGAGGCGGTGCGATCCGGTCGGTTTGTCTATAGCATCATATTTATTGAACCCGCTGGGGGACAGAGTGGAGGGCGGCCGCTCACGCTGGCAGGAGCAGGCGCATTACACACTGCCCCAGGTATCCTGATTGATTGTTCCCACCCCGGAGCCTTGCCTGCGTAATTCCGCCCAGCAGGTTGCACATCGCAGGCGGGGGTTTTTCAGGAGAGAGAAAAAAAAAATCCTCTGAGAGATTTCAATGAACGACTATGCACCTTTCTTCACCTGCCACCCCTAAATATTTTGCATGCCTCCCCAGATGGGTCAGTTTGTATAATTACAGGGCACACCCCCTTTCTTGAACCTTGCTCCCTAAACCGCTCCAGGAATGTGGGCCGATTATTTATTTGAATCTGTGGTTGGAGCAATACTCCCTGAGCTGGGGGCAAGCGACTCAAGGATGGAGGGTGGCCAAAAATGTCAGCAGGTGTGGGCTCCCTTGTTTAGCCCTTTCTTTCAGTCACAGGGTGGGTGTGGACGCTGTAGCGGGCCAGACAAGTCGCCCCTTTCCCCAGTCTCCAGAAGTTGCTTTGGGAATTAGTTTCTCAAGTCCTTCCGCAGCCCACCGAGATCTAGTACCATCCCTGTAGGTGAGGGGAAATTTTTTTTTTTTTACAAGTGACAAATTCTCCAGTGGGGGAACAAACTTTATCCTATTCACATCTTTTAAAATAAATTACCCCAATGATCTTGGCGCATCCTAGAGAGGTTCTGAAATCTGTGACTTCAAATTAGCATTAGCTGCTGAGGGAATAATGAATAATAATCCTAGGAGATTTTTATAAGGAAGAAACTTTCTCCTTGGCACATTATTATTATTATTATAATTACCAGCACCCACATATATATGTACTAACTAATGATTGTCTGATAAACACTTTTTTTTCTGCAATGAAAATGGGACTTTTTTGTGTATCTTTTTGGATTATGATCATTCTGGCTAGCTGTGGTTGCGTGTACATATGTGTATTTGTGTAGAAAAGGGAAATTTCAAATGTGCGCTATATTCTGGTAACAGAAATGCTGTTTATTGTGCTGGTTATTTTGGCATGTGTCCTTTGCAAACCCTGGGGGTGACTCTTGAAGCCAGGAAAGGCAATCTTAGCATTGTTATGAGTCTCTCTGTCCAGTCGAGGTTCTTCTGGTCATTCTAGGTCGGATGGGAAGGGCATCACCCCCGTGGCTTGTTGGATATGTCTGTAATGCTGCCCCGGAGGGTGGGGCTTTAAAGGAGATATTAAGTGCAGAATTATCTCCTCAATAAGTCAACATAAGGAGTTTTTCTCCCCTTCAGCTCTCAAGTAAATATTGGGGAAAACATTCTTATATAACCAGTGATGGCGATAATGGCAACATTTATAATTATTCATTCATCTCATTCTTTAATATTAGTGTGTACGAAGCACACCTTTATCTCGGCTGTGTTCCTTCGAATGGTGGTGATGAAATGACCACGTGTGGTCCGCACCTCCCATTCCGGTGAACACTCCCTTTCAGGTGGGGCAGGCTGGGAAGCCCTGCCGGTTGCCTTCTTTGCGGATAACACCGCACTCAGCAACTTTATTTTTATCCCTAGATGTGGCTATTTACCCTCAGATGGTGTTCAAGGACAAAACCCAAAATATTTGCCAAACTGCAGGAGATACATCTTTCTGCTGAGAAAACAGCTGGTGTCAGACTTAGGTACAGACACAGGAGAGAGAGAGAGAGAGAGGGGGGGGGGAGAGAGGGAGAGAGAGAGGGAGGGAGAGAGAGAGAGGGAGAGGGAGAGAGAGAGAGAGAGAGAGAGAGAGGACAGGCTGACAAAGGAAATGTTCACCTCTGACTTAGTGTCGGGCACGGGCTACTAAGGCAGACCAGCAAGGTGAAATATTGATTTGTTTGCAGGCCAAGTTACATGTTTTAATCACTGAACTAAGGAGTTTTGAGGTATCATATGAAACTGATTCACAGTCATTTTCCAAAATGTTTTACAAATCATGGATTTGCACTGAAAATAAATGTCCAAAAGCCATTCACCACCCTTTAAAAACATAAATACAATTTACATTACCCTCCCTCGTGAAGAAAATATTTTACAGGTTGTCTCCTGGGGAGAAAAGTAAATTGGGTGGGGTCTTATTTCTTTTCAAGGGGACACATGTAGCATACTAATAAACACACACAGACATACATACAAATGGACTTCTTGAAATTGGACCACTTCCTGGCTGTGCAGCCCCTGGCCAGTTAATTGACTTCTCTGTGCTTCCCTTTCTTCCTCATATGAAGTTATAATCAAACCTTCACACATGTGATGCTCCATTCCCTTCTACTATTACCATACCTTTGGCATGTATTAGTGTCTCCTTAGTGCTATTCTTACTGACAACAATTTGTTCTCGTTATGTTCACCCAGAAAGTTGGGACCGGGCTCCAAAACTTAAACTGTGAATCTGAAGGGGTTCTCTCCAGGCATGTGGCTCTCTCCATTCTGCACAGCTGTCTTTCCTCCTGTCTCCCTAGCCCCGGTGCACCCACAGGCTTCTATGTCAATGGCAAACTCCAATGCAGCCCTGGGGCATGGTGGGTACACCCCGAAATGTATGTACAAGACACAGCAGCTGGACCCCACCAAAAGCCCATAAGAAGACTAACAGCTCTGCAGCTTGCTGTCCAAACAGCCTGTTTCACCAGGATGTCAGCAGGCTCCTTCCTCATTCTGACTCAGGTACCTATGTCCTTCGGGTCATTATTTTAACATACACTGGGGTTGATGATACACTGGTCATATAGAGCCCTTGTTCCCTGTCAGGCTGTGCAAGTTTAAGCTGATTTTGAAAGGACAGAGATGTTCCTTAAGAGATATGTTAACATATTGATTAAAGCCTGAGAATCTTACTGGGCAGATGGATAGAATTAAATAATAGCGTTTTTTGAGGTTGCCTTTTCCACCAGTCGACTTTTCAAATGAAGGCAGAACCAGTTTCAACTGGTAATCGTATCGGCATTACCTGGACCGTGGGATACCTTTCTTTCTGTTTTCCAGATCATCTATTGCCATTTCAGATAGCAACTTGAGAGCGGAGCTCAAGTGAAACCGAAGTGCCTGACAGACAGCTGATTGTACTCTCCCCCCTCTTTCTGGGTCCTCCTGCCCCCCGTCCCCCGAGCCCCACCGTCCCCGCAGGTAGAGCGCATGATCACAGAACTGAGTCCCGACAGTTCCCATTTTATGCCACTCCCTGAACTACATCTTGCAAACAAGCCCGGACAGGAGCTGATGTTTTCTTACCAGTGTTAACACTGACCTTTGCCACTCGGAACCACACCCACCCCTCGTGTCTTCAAGTCAGCCTGCCACCTCCCGACTCACTTCTTTGCCCTTCAGTCTGCTCCGTGGGCTAAGTAAGACAACCTGCTGCCCCTCGTAAGCCAGAGATCCGTGAGGTTCAGAGAAGACAGACTCTGTGTGAGGTTAAGATTTCTCTGAAATTTCTGTCTAACCAGCGTCTGTCAGTGCCGAGTTGGGTGAGAAAGTGAATCTCAGATGTTTCGACACAGCGTCGGTCTTAGGGAGTCATGTTTGACTGCATTCACTCATTCTTTTGGATCGGGGAAGGTCACTTTAGTGAGGTAGACATAACTGCCACCTGTCTTTTCATCATTGTTCCGCAGGCCTGGAAGGAACCTTTGATTTTCTCATAATTGTACTAATCAAAGCTTCAAAGGTGCCTACAAAGAGTAAACCAAGATTCTAAAATATTCCCATGGTGACCTGTCGTTTCCTGTACATGAACACCGGGATTTAAGGCCGTATCACGGTTTGCCTTGAGCTCATGTATAAATTCTTTTTGTAAAAAACGTTGCTCCATTTGAGATTTGCAAAGAGTGAAACCAGTTTACACAGTTTCTTTCTTTCTCTCTCCCTTTTAAGTCCGGCCCTTAAGTAAGCAGACCTTCTAACTGGCCGTCCTATTAGACAGCTTTCTTTTCTTTTCTTTTTTTTTTTTGATTACCATTTCATAGCATGGCTATCAAAAAATAAGATAATGTCCAAGATCTGCAACCTAATCAGCTTTCAAGCTGAGTTTAAAGAGACCGGAGGCTGTTTAAAGGCAGCTCTGGTTCTGTGTGGGGGCTGTGGCACTGTTTGCTCTGCCACATTTTGATAGAGAGGGTAATGTGTTTGCCAGATAAAGTGAAAGGGACCAGCCAAAAAAAAAAAGGCAGGTTCTGTTTGATAAACCCTGACACGGGCACCCATTTTTCACATACATGAAAGGAAGCTTTAAAACCCTACGGAAAATAGAAATGTCCACTCAAGCAGAGTAATATTTATCAAGACAAAAAGAGGAAAAGGTAAATAAAGAAAATTGGCATCTTGGAGTCTCTTAGATTAATTAGCTCTGGAGTTTAACATCCAGCTGAAAAGCTGGATAAAACACAAGCCTCTTTCTTGTGGTTATTTGACGGGAAAGGTGAGTTCTTTAAGTTGTTAGAAAGACAGTTATTTGGTTTGGCTGGTCGGAGACCTATTCCGATCGGAGACCTATAATGGAGTTAAACTTTTATACAGCGGATTTGCTTGGACGTGAGACGGGAACTCAGAAACCGGTGTTCACACACACGACGACATTCTTTGTTAACTGGTCTGTAGTCTGAACACAGACTGATAAGGCCAGACTAAACTGTGCCAGACTGACTGGGCCAGACTAAAACGGTAACCTCCACTTATGACTAGAGGTTAGTTCTAAAGGCCAACTAACATAGTTTCTGACATCAACGTGGTTTGAAATTAAATCGCTTCCCAATCTAAGATGGTTAGAAAATGCTGGAAGTGAACTCTTGCTTGCTGTATAAGAATTTCCCATTTTTAGAAAAAGTAATGGGAAAAAAATACCAGAAAGTTTCACAAGGAATTTAAATGAGATATGCATGTCAAATTTGGGGCTCAGTGGTTCTGTTGTGATCACTTGAAGTTAATTTAAAAGGAAATTCTCCTTAGAAAAAAAGATATTCCTGATTTCTTATTTTTTTAAATCAAAAGCATTTGAGAAACTAAAGAAACAGCTCTAAAAGGTTAGTTCATCTATAGAACATTTTTAGATATAACCACTTGAAGCTCTAAAAATGTGTTTCTTCTCTGTATTAATCATTTTAAATATTTTGACGCCTTGGTGTTAATAATCTATGAGTGTCGATTTTTAGATGAATTTAATGTCAAGCAGGGATTAATGTGAATTAATTAAATTGACTGTATCTTCTTTAATGAGAAAAAAGGATTTAGTTTTAATACTGATGATCTTAATAAAGCTTCCCTCTACTTATCTGTATTTTCTCAACATTAGGAATTATTTTTATTAGAAGGTGAATTAATTTAATAATGGCAGAGTGGCAAACCATGAAACAAATCACATGAGTGGAGACTGACTTTGTTATTATTATTGAGGTTGCATAATCAAACCAACTAATTTTCAATTAAAAAGGAATCAATTTGTGTAATCTATTTAAAGATAAAAACATAAATTGGAGTTCACAGTTAATTTTCTTTTGAAGCAGCCCTTCCACAGAATTCAAAACAATGCCATCAATGACAGAGAAACATTTCACGTGCTTGGTTCCCTTCTGTAAATAGTGAAAAGTCACATCTTATAAATGCATTTGCAACCAAATTATTGTCCTAAAAGAGGCAGTACTGTAGACAGATGGGTCTTTAGCTACAATAATACCATGCGGTCGATGATAAGGCTTCAGAGGAATTGCTCCCAATTAAATGTACCATCATGGTCTTCACCCACTTCAGTGTTGGAAGCCCTTTTTTGGTCTTTCACATCGTTTGTTTGAAAGTTCGGTTAATTCGGGAGGGCTTTAGTATAGGTGACTTCAGCAGCAGAAGAAACAAAAAGAGCGGTGGAAAAGAGACAAGATAAACACAGTCCAAGAAGGTGGCTTGTTCAAGGGCAAGGAAGTTTTCCCACACCGGAGAGCTGACTTATAAGTTTCCTCATCTGAAAGGAGGGAGTTAGCATTCTCCTGGTCTCGAAGGTTCTTCCTGGCTCTGACACTTGAGAAGGTATTATCTGGGCTGTGAGCTGATGGAAGTGGAGATGGGTAAAGGCAAAAGAAGAGGGAGTCACCCTTGGGACCCTACTGTGGACCATCCATCTGTGATGTGGCCACAAGTCTCCCAAAGCAGCCAGGTGGCTCGCAGCTTGGGGACACCTCTCATTCCTCTCTGTAGCTGTAGGAAGACACTTGGAAGATCAGCCAGCTTGCTCGGAGCAGGCGGTTCAACCCAGGCGGGAAGGCATTTCCAAGGAGTTGAGATCCTCCGCGAACTGAGTGACTGCAGCCTTCTCTCAGCGTCACGTGGGATTCTCTCGGGGTCAGCAGGCGCTCAGCTGGGATGCTGGCCTGGCTGCTGCTTGGGGCTTTGTACATCTGGCCCATCCGAGTTCCCTAACTTCACCTAGGTTTTCAGAAAGGACTGGGCAGAGGCCACCTCATCAGCACTTGCCTTTGTTTTGCCCCCAATTTGTATTAATTATCATTTAATTTCTTTTTATTTTTTATTTTTAAAATTTTTTTTAGATTTTATTTATTTATTTTTTAGAGAGAGAAGGGAGGGAGAAAGAGAGAGAGAAACATCAATGTGCGGTTGCTGGAGGCCATGGCCTGCAACCTAGGCATGTGCCCTGACTGGGAATCGAACCTGCGATGCTTTGGTTTGCAGCCCATGCTCAATCCACTGAGCTACGCCAGCCAGGGGCTAATTTCTTTTTCAATTACAGTTGACATTCAATATTACTGTGTGTTAGTTTCAGGTGTACAGCATAGCGGTTAGAGAATCATATACTTCCGGGGCCCACCTGGCACCACACACAGTCAGTACAATATTGTTGACTATATTCCCTATGCTGCACTTTGCACCCCCAGGACTATTTTATAATTACCAATTGTAGCTTTTAATCATTTCCCCTTTTTCCAGCCTCCCATCTGGTAACCATCAGTTTGTTCTCTGTATCTATGAGTCTGTTTCTGTTTTGTTTGTTTATATTGTTCTATAGATTCCACATAGGACTGGAATCATGGTATTTGTCTTTCTCGGACTGACTTATTTCACTTAGCATAATACCTTCTAGGCCCATCCATACTGTCGTAAACAGTAAGATTTTTTTTTATGGCTGAGTAATATTTCATTGTGTAAATGTCCCTCACCTTTTTTATCCACTCATCTACTGACGGACACTTGGGTTACTTCCACAGATTACAATAAAAAGCAAACAAAAGAATAAAAAAAGAAATGTTACAATAATGAAGCAGAGTTATGGGCTATGAAGTAAGACGCATAGACCCATGGCAGAAAACAGAGTCTGGAAATACTCCACTGCATGCAGTCAGTTAATTTTCAACAATAATTACAGTACTTCAGGGAAAACAAGGAAAGTGTTTTCTAGAAATAGTCCTGTACAATGGGAAATTCAAGTAAAGAATAGGGTAGCCATGTTTGCTATACCATGAAACTCTGGACAAATTATGGACTCATGGCAAAAGCAAAAACTGTAAGCTTCCAGGAAAAAAAAAAAGACTATTTGGAAAGTTATGGGGTAGGCAAATATTTCTCATAATATAAAGGTATTATTAGAAAGAAAAAATTGTATATATAAAATGATAAATTACTTCATGAAAAGGTAAGTCCTATATATCAAAAGACACTAAGGAAATGTGTGGAATTTGATTCTGTCTCCGATTGTAAAAACTTCGGTATGATCTGGAGTCTTTACTGTTTAGCAAAATGTACAGCTTTTTTGAACACTGCTTCACAAAGGTATGGTTTTCCTTCCCTTCTCCCCCTGAAACTCCCTTTTTTTCTGTTCCTCTGCTCTGTGGCTTTGGCCTCCCAGACCCCAGCTTTGCTAACGTGAGTCCCATCTGCATATCATTTGCCTTCCTACGTGGACGATGCATTACAGCCAATCCGTTCCATCTCTGCAATTACCTCTCTGTCTATAAAGATCTCCGCTGGGGGCTCCCTGGAAATGTTTCAGTGACAGCTTCATTCTGCAAAGGGAAATGAGAGAAGACAACATTTCCAGGAAATCTACAGTCCCGACGTCGAGAAGTTGAGCACTGTACATGTAACCGAGGCAAACGAAGCAGTCCTCCTACTACACAGTCAGAACATCCCCTGAACCCCGTCTGACTGCCGCTTCCGAGACGGGCCCATCGGAAGAGGGCGTTTGCCATTTTTAGTTTTTCTCTTTGCAATACCGCTGAAAAGTTTCATGAAATGGGGTCTCTCTCTCTCTCTGTACTTATTATATCCTGGAGATGAGTATTCTTTCTGAATAAAATTTCTTTACATTATTTAAAAAAATTCTTCAAGTTTCTCGAAATTCTACTTTTGCTGAGATACCAATCATCTTTCAGTGTTAACTTTGGGACTTGGACTCAAGCATTGTGAAGTGTATAATTCGTTCATTTAGTACTAAATTACCATAGCTTAATAAGATTATACACATATATCACAAGACACACACACAGCTCACATCTCTTCAAACCATTTATTTACAAGATATGCAAACTATATTAGGTATGAAGAAAGAAAGCTGCCTATCTGATACCAAGAAAACTCTAGTTTTTAAAAGTGATTCTCAACTTTGAAAGCAGTGTGGAAATGTTATTCAGAGAGAAGAGAGCTGGTCTCGAGAGTAAGGATGGGTGGGAACCAGGAACATCTTGGCCCTCGTTGACTCAGTGGAAATGCAGAGCCTTCCCTTTTTCTAACGTATACATCTGTGGAGACTGCTCTCATTTCGCAGTCACATCACGGGCTGTGTTTTATGAAGGACTTTTGCAGACATGATATCCCTTCATCCTAAAACTCCTAACCCTACAGACGGTATTGTGATTGCTAAACTTCCTGGAGTGGGAATTTATACGGTAACATTAATGCGGTTCTAGCAAAACCTCATGAAGACCCTGGATTCCGACTGACCACCCACGGGCTGAGCTTGTCCAGAATTCATTTGCTCTTGTCAAAGCGCCCACCCAGTGTTGTGTTCTGGGCCTGGTGTCCGGCGAGGGGAGTCCACAGGGAGAAGACAGATCTTCCTTTTCCCCGTCACAGTACAGATGACCAGGACTTGAGTCCCAAGCCTGGTCTGCAGAGACTGCCCCCCGCCAGGTGATTCCCACGTGCGCCCATCCGCTCCCAAACCTGGTTCTACAGCCCTCCTGGAAATGTCCTTCTGTTTCTAATCTCCTCCCAACACACTTTCTTCGCTTGATGTTAGCCAGAGTGATTTTTTGGCGTTTTCCCCCCAGGGACTCTTCTTCGTCTAATTCTGTTTTGGGAATGTGAGCCTGCAGTCAGCCGACCTAGTTCCCCAGCAAACAGTTCCCCTGTTTGCGGGCAGGCCTGGGGAAATGTGTAGTAACAACACCCCGATTCCTTTGAACAGAAAGGGGATAATTTATTGGGAATGAGGATCCTTTTTAGGGCTTTGCCCCAAATAATACTTCTGCTTCCATTTGTATAGTTTCCTACTAATCAAAGAGATGAACTAGGTTGCATGTCTATACGGTATCTCAGAATTCTGATTTTATGTCAAATTAGGCACAAAGCCGACCATGTCCCAGAGTGTTTACATAATAATCGTGCCTCTCTCGGCTTTTGCAGGTGTCAAAGATCACGGTACACAGTATCCAGGCATTATCTCATTTAACTCTGAAAACAACAAGGCGATGAAGGCACTATTATTATCCTCATTTTACTGATGAAGAAATAAACTTTGAGGTTAAGTTGCTGGTACCTGGGAGAGTCAACGCACACCAGCCATACGTCCGTGCTAATATGATAATTATGCACCACATCCTGAGACCTGCTTTCTGATTACACAGATTGTGGAGATAGATAATCTTTATTATTAATGTTTGTTAGTTCCAGCCACACATTTAATTAATAGATTTTATATTTATTTCATTTGTTTATAAAAATACTCTTTGCTTCTATGACTAAATGACTAGTGGCAGGGAGTATAACTTAATTACATATTGCTTAATTGGTGTATTAGTTGATTCTGTGGAGTTAATTTTAAAAATTAAGTAATTGTATAACATGTTACTGTTCTAATGTCAGTCATATTTCTCTGTTAATTTTGAGACTTTGACTCAAGCATTGTTAAATGCGTAATTAGTTAATTTAATACTAAACATACTCTCGGCTATTAGCAAGATCAGATACTTCTATACCCAACACATACAACAGCTCAAATCTCTCAAGCCGTTTACTTACATGCAAAACATATTAGCCGTTAAGAAAACTCTGCAAGTAACTTCTAAAAGTGAGACTCCATTCTGAGACTAGTGAGGAAATTTCGCTATTTAAATTTAGCCTTTCTTGGTCTTAGTGTTCTCTCCTACGATTTAAGTAGAACGATTGTATGTTGAAAACCCACTATGAGAAAATGACTTAAGTATATTGTCAGCTGCTTTGGGACTGGGTCACTGTTTGGTAGTCTTCACATGGAATAGCTCTGGGCCCTCCAAAAATGTTTGAATTCGAATTTTGAATTTAAGTGAAATGATGCTGAAAATTTTGCATTAGCTACAGCCATCCATCTGAATGTAAGCCAGCGGTTGTTGTCCTACATGGAGGAATTGTTACTAATGAGGTTTCCACTGATTGTTTTGGCAACAGTGGGAACTGAAACACCCGTCCTTTGAGTGTGTCGTTTTGGTTGGCCGTGGATCACTTAGTCTTTCGCCTAGAGTCTTTAACTCCAAGGAAAATTATGAAACTTATTCTCATGACGATTTCTGATCCTTGATGGGTCAAGAAATTAGTCCATGTATCTCTATCCCTTACTCTGTAAGGGCGACGCTCAGAGAGGTCGAGTGATTTATTAAAGTCACACAGCTAGCTGCTGCCAGAAATAGCTGTGAGTATAGGGACTCTGGCTCTTAGTGTAGTATCCCTTCTACGGCACCGATCACAGAACATCCTGTCCCATGATTAGAAACGAACGACTACTCATCACTGAGCTTAACACTCCCCTACTAGGTTCTCGGTTTAGATCCTTACTCTATGTCTATGAGGAATAGCGAAAATGAAATTTGCTAGTGGATCATTTCCTGTGAAGTATTTATTTATTTATTTGTTTATTTATTTTTAAAAGATTTAATTTACTTATTTTTTGGAGAGGAGAAGGGAGGAAGAAAGAGTAGGAGAGGAACATCAATGTGTGGCTGCTTGTCATGCACCCCCAACTGGGGGCCTGGCTCACAACCCAGGCATGTGCCCTGAGTGGGAATCAAACCAACAATCCTTTGGTTCGCAGGTGGGCATGCAGATGGGCACGCAGCCACACCAGCCAGGGCTCCTGTGAAGTGTTTAAAGCATTTCCAATACACAGGAGGAGAGAGCTGCGTTTTCTAACACACATCTGGGGAATTCTAAGTTGGTACAGCCTTACTGGAGGGAGTTTTGTGATTGATATCAACAGCCTTAAAAGAGGGCATTAGTTTCAATCCTTTTGTGGATACCATCGGAAGTGGGGAAAAAACCCTCACAAATGCACACGCGCGCGCACACACACACACACAGAGTCATGCTAGCACCATTCATCGTTGGAAGCATACTTTATGTCCACCGATGGGACTAGTCTAATACTCATAACTGGGTTTGCCAAGCAGGGTCCCCCCTTCCTAACGTGGACATGTGTCAGATGGATTAGTGGTAGAATTCGCCTCAATTTCAGCAAAAACTACTGTAGGAAATATGGAGTTACTGACAAAGGGTTGCCTTTTTGTGCATAAGGCAGGCCAGGAAACACCCACTGTATTTTGCCGTGTATAATGCGCACCCATGGTTTTTGTGTGCATTATACACAGGATTATCATACCCCATGGTATGTAATCATTATACCCATATATAATGTGCATCCTTATTTTACCCAAATTTGGGTAGAAAAGTGCATGTTCTACACAGCAAAACACAGGTAAATTGTAGCAGGGGTTTAGGTTAGATCAAGGAGGTTTTTAAAGAAAAGGCAGAATGCTATTTTTCCCGAGATGGTTCTAGATCAGGGATAATACCAACCCAACAGATTTCTATGGGACTGTGGTGTCGTCATGGCAACCGAACTCCAAACACCTTTCCTTTCCTTGTTTGCTTAAACAAAATTAAATGGCGCTCACTATTGAGATAGTGGAGTCGAACACCTTATCGACAAGGCGTGTGGATCAGCATTCTGAGATTCAGTGACTCTGAGCCATCACGCCGAACACAGAGAAAATAAAACACATTATAAACAGAGGCAATGAACACTGCATCTCAGCTGACTTCCGAGAGTGCGGGAGCTTTCTTGTCACTCTGGGCCTAACATTGTTGCCACTGTCCCTTGTCCCAGTAACTACCTGCCTTCAATCCTTAAAAAGGGTCCTTAATACACTGGAGCTCAGAAGTAGGTAGAATCAGGTCAAATAGAAGTCAAAGCCAGGTGTGCTGTGGTCTTCTCACACACTCCAAATTAAAAGGCAAGGTAAGGGTTAACTGCGAAGTCTGCCCCCTCAAACCCCCGCACGCTCTTTATCTAGCGCACCATAATAAAAGATCAAGAGTTTCTGCTTATTATCTTATTTTTCCTGCTTGCTCCACCAGGCTGAGGCCCAGTCTGGTTATGGATTAACACGCTGATCAATAGCAAAGCCTGCTGTCTCTCTCTCGGCAGGAGAAAATGAACTCAAAATGCAGTCAAACTCTTATTGATCAAGGATATAGGTCTCACTTTCATTACCTCTGTCTCCTGATAACCCACAAATAATGTGATGAGTTCCTAATCTCTCTGATTTTCAATGGACCCTTCACCCCTCCTGTCTGCACACTGCCGCTTTTATTTTCATCTTGATAGCCCTCCGTGTAATTCGCAGAGATCCCACTCTCGCCCTCTTCCCGTCAGACTTGGTCAATCACAGCTAATAATATCACTCGGCGCTGGGGGCGGAGGCTCCAGTGAGTTCAGAAATAAGAGTCCCCACACAGGAAACGTGCAGCCGGCTTCTCTCGGGGACAGAGCCATGGGAATTCTTGGTGACACAAGATTCAACCTGGTAGTCACCTTTTCAGGATCTCTCACCTGTTTCTGCCAAAGTAGCCCCCCCTTTTTTCCCTAAAGTTATTTTATTTTTTTAATTAGGGAGAAAGAGAGAAATGTTGATGTGCAAGAGATACATCGATCTGTTGGTTGTCTCTTGCATGCCCCCGACTGGGGGCCTGGCCAGCCACCCCAGCATGTGCCCTGACTGGGAATTGAACCGGCGACCTTTCGGTTCGCAGGTAGACACTCAATCTGCTGAGCCACACCAACCAGCAACATTGCCCCTGATTTTACACATTTAACCCTTCGAGTCTCTTGTATGGCTAATCTTGTTTTGGCTTCTTCTCGGAGGACCTGAACTGATGCAGAACAGAACCTTTTTTAAATGTATATATTCCACTGTGACTACTGATTCTCAGTGCAGACATGGGCTGTGGTCCTATGTGTGGGTCCCCCGACTCTCGGTGCCTTAATGACCTTAGAAAGTCTTTGTTAAATACCATGAGATAAACCTAGAAAAGTGGAAGTTTGTCATTTCACATTTCAAACACGGCAGTGTGTTGATTTTATAGTGAACTGTAGTGTGGTAGGACAGAAACAGCACGCCTTTTGGGTCTAAAAGCCCAGCTTTCGGAGTTCTGGAACTTCCACTGACTCAGAGGAGGATGTTGAAATTGGCAAAAATAGATAATGTCACTTGTTTAGAAAATTCTCACCAGCTTTAATTTCTGGCACGGAAATGGAACTTAATCAGAGTTTTAGGAAAATAAATTCCATTCAGAAGCATAGTTACTGTTTGATATGTTGTTAACTCATTGTGACTTTATTACCTGATTGTTGTTTTTTTTTGTGTGTGCGACTTAATACTTTCTTTGTAAAGCAAAATAAAAAAAGAAAAACTCAGCTTGGTATAATGTGTCACGTCAAATCAGGTTAGCGAGGCTTATAAGAGATCCTCCAGGATAAAATGACATCCAGCACGACCTAAGAAAGATGGTATTGAAATTCATTACTGTCTTCCTCTGATTGATTCAAATGAAATGAAAACTAGCAACAATTGCTTCCTTTACCGGTCCAATCAAAACTTGCAGGATGATCCCCTATTGAGTCACACCGGCGAGGAAAGTTGGAATATTTTTTGGCCGCCAAACTGATGACAAATTTCAATGACATGAAAGTCCTCTCTCTTGGAGAACACGCCAGATGACCACGTGCGGCAAAGCTCACGCAATGATCGGCTTGAATTCAGCCCCTAGGGTCTGAATGGTGTTTCCCAGCTGCAGTCCAAACAATTTGTACACCTGTTGAAGAGAAAATAAAATATGACAGGGGAACAAAGTCCGGAGGATTAAACCGATTTGCGCTGAGCTCCTAAAGCCGAGGTAATTGAAGGTGTTGTTTTCTCCTTTTGTTCGGCAAAGCTGCATTGGAAATTCAACAAGAAAGTCCCCTTCTTGCCTTTTTTTTTTTTGGCAAGGGACTAGGTGGAATTTTCCCAGGATTCCCTCTTGTCCTCTTTGCTGTGTCTTTTCTGACTTCATTTGGCTTCACGGAAGAGGTGATGGTAGATCCATGAGTAGAGACTTTGTGTACGTGGTAGATTTTGGAACTTCCTCTGGTGGCAAGCTCTTTTACCTATTTTTTTTTTCTTCTAAATCCTGAGATCAGAAAGCTGGCAGGATGAGAGGAATGTGGGCTTGGTTTAGGCTGACAAGAAAGCTCACTCTGCTTGTTGTAAAGATGGAAAGGCACCCTGTGAGTCCTCCTCCCCTGTGGGTGTGTGCTGTCCCGAGGTGTGGAGTGCATACACGCGGGCTCTGATTCGCCGTACTTCTCAGGCTGAACGTATGCCCCTGCCTACCTTTGATGCTGCCATAATTGTGTGTGTGATCTTCAATCATGGGCATCGTCAAATTTTATTAAACTGAATACAGATAAAACCAAGACATTATTATTTTTTCTTTTTTTAAAAAGATTTTATTTATTTATTTTTAGAGAGGGAAGGGAGGGAGAAAGAGAGAGAGAGAGAGACAGGGAAACATCAATGTGAGGTTGCTGGGGGCCATGGCCTGCAACCCAGGCATGTGCCCTGCCTGGGAATCGAACCTGTGATGCTTTGGTTCTCAGCCCGAGTCCAATCCACTGAGCTACACCAACCAGGGCTCAAAACCAAGACATTATTGATTAGTTCTGCCACGTAAACCTCCCAGGCTTCCCCTTAGAATGGTTTTCTTCTGGGGAAGCCGTCTTTATCCTTTCGATAATACTCATGCCCTTGGAGCCACTGGGGCTTCTGAGTTTTCTTTTGAAGCCCACATCAATCATATAATTAAGACATCTTAATACAACTACAGCGATCTCGCCATTTTGCAAGGCCTGCTCTCTGGTCTGCCGCGGCGATGTTAATTCCCGGCCTCGCTTTCATGTGGGTGTAATTACTGCTGTTCTTTGTTTAGGGTTTTTCGTGGCACATTTTCCTGTTGATCCAGATTTAACCAGATAGACCCCTATTTGGATTTCAACTTTTCTCCCTTATTAATAAGATTAATTTGATGCTCACAAAGGAAGCCATGTTTTTGTTCCCCTTTCTTGACACCCCAGCCCTGTCCTCCATACCTGATGCCTGGTGGCCGGTGACCAGGTGCCGCCAAGCGTTCGGATGGAAAATGAAGAATTCTGACAACCTCACAGAATTCCCAGGGGCCAGATGTTGGTGTCCTGTGGGTAAAGCGACCCAATCAATGCCCTTAAAAAAATAAGATTCTCCCCTGGGCGTCTTGGTGAACACACACAATTTCCAATGCCCACTCCTGGGTTGTTTGGTTTTGCTTTGTTTTCATCTCCACACTACTATCAAATCTTATAATCTCGGTTTTTCTTGCTTTCCACCTTTTTAATCATGCTGTCTTACCCACCTAACATCTGATATGGAAATGGAGGCATGAGGCGGGGAGAGGGAGAGCTTCATCATGGGAATACGATCCCAGTAGAGAGGTCTTTTTGGCTGCAGCGTTCACCAGCTGATGTCCGATGCCATAAAACATACAACTTTGGGTTTCCACCAGGTCTCTGCATTTCTGGAAAAAAAACTAGACCTCCATCCCAATGAAAATATTGGACCTCCCCAAAGAAAAAGGGTTTTGTTCGAATAGCATTGGCCTCCTGCTGAGCTTTAAAAAAAAAATCTCACTCTTAAAACACAAGCGACAGATTAATAACCTCTTCTGTCTTCGTGGATGGTGTTGAAAGCATACGGTTATCAGCTTAAATAAGATCATAAAATATCTTCACTCGAGGTTCTTGTTAGGGAATTATTTCATGAGATGTTGGCAATTCAGCATCTGCTAGAGGTTTGTTCAAACATCTCATATTCATGTAGAATGTTAGATTTTTTTTTTTTTAAGTAGCTGGGCTATTGTACCCAGCTCCCTGGTGCGATGGCTTCCCCCAATTACTCGCTCAGCTGTGAGCACAGTCCTTCACCCAGGTGGGCAGGAAACCCTGGGACAAAGTGGGCATCCGGATTTTCTAAAACTGTAGTTGACATCAGAAACTGTTTTCACAAAAAACCTCATGAAGAGACCAGGAACCCCTTCTGATGGGAGTTTTGTTTCTAGAAGAGGTTTCGTCGCTGGAAATGGGTGCTTTTCCTTTCTTTGAGCAGAAAAGGAAAACCACCCTGGCTGGTGTGGCTCAGTGGGCCAGGCATCATCCCACAAAGCAAAAGGTCACTGGTTCGATTCCCGGGCAGGGCACATGACTGGGTTGCAGCTTCAGTCCCCCGTTGGGAAACATGTTTCTCTCCCTGTCTTTCTCCCTCCCCTATCTCTAAAAATAAGTAAGTAAGTAAGTAAGTAAATAAACAAATAAGGAAAAGTGCCTGCCCAGTGTCTGTCCTGTAGGACCTCAGCTACCTGGAAAGTGTCTCTGATGTGTCACAGGGCTCAGCACCTCAGGGACACCAAGGCATCTGTCTCCTTTGCAGCCTTTGGAAAAGTGGCTGCCAGCCTTAGCTGCACATTAGCATTTCCTGAACAGTTCTAAAAAACAAACAAACAAACAAACCAGAAACTGAAATTCAGCCCTGGATACTCTGATGTAATTAATTTTGGCTCATAGCTTATTGGGAAGACCTTTGGGAAGCTGGTGGAGTAGATAGACACAATAAGTAAACTACACTAAATCTTACATTAAGAATAACACAGGATATACATAACTCTACCCAGAATACAAATAAGCCAGCGAAGGAACCAGCAAGTGGACTCTCAGATGAGCCGTGTGACCTGCCTGGCTTTGCTTCCTCAGAGGAATTGCCAAGGTCCCCTTTGCCGTAGGACCTCACGGTGGCCTGGGGGTGCCCCAGCCTTCCTCGGGCCCTCTCGTTTCTCACCCAACTGGCCCCTCAGATCATCTCTTCTGCCTGCTGTTTCCATTCCCTCCTTTTCAAGACCCTCAAGTGACTTCCCATTAGCTTCTGGGTCATATGCAAATTATCACCTATTGGTTCCAAGACCTTTAGTCAGGCAACCCTTTCAGATGTCACTTTCGATCTCTCCCCTTCCTGTACTTGGGTGGCTGTTGGAATCGTCTTCACCTGAGCAATTCTGGGTACTTTCTCTCCCTCCTGAGCACTGCTTGCTTCAGCCTATGGGGAAAATTTTCTAGATAACGCACACCTGACTTCAGCCGTCCTTCTCATCATCCTAGAGTTTAACCCTTCCCGCAAACCTCAGTCAGTGTGTTAGTTAGAACTCTGTATCCACATTTTGCTCCCAGAAGCCAAGTCAGAAAGTCACTGGGTAGTTGCACAGCAGCCTGCTTCACTCAAACACTCAGAGGCGACTAAACAGAGGAAGGTAGTGAAAATAAAAACACGCACAGGCGGTATAGTTTGTATTCTCTGCACACTGTCCGGGTCACTGCGTGGTTCCCCCAAATCACTCATCAATAAACCAGTTGTCCTGTCCTCCCCCATGTGTTTCCTTGCCACCACCCAGTACATGCTGAAAATGGAGATAGAATCCAGTACCTTAGATTTGGGGCTACCGAGATTTAATTTCTTATTGCAATACATGTCAAGAAGGAGTACAGAAATCAGTGTTAGTGGAACAAGCATTCAAATTTTCAGAGATGGATTTCTTAGCTTCCCACTGCAATTCACAATGACTCACCACAGCTTCTGTTTTGAGTTTACTTTCCCATTCTTCTTCAGATAGAAGGGGAAGGAAAAAAGTCCATCTATATGTCTTGCAGGCCCTGGAAATCTTCCCTAACACATAGTAAGCACTCAATACAGATTTTTGGGTGGTGAGGGGGGCTGAGAGGAAACCATCCTCAAAGCTTTTTTATTTCTTGGTCTACTAGTAACAGAGTCACTGGTTAGGTTTTTTTTTGTTTTGTTTTGTTTTGTCTTGGTGTTGTGTGTGTGTAACACTCATTAAGGCTCATATTCTGGGGTCTCACAGTAAATTTACTGAATTTTAACAGGAACTAAGGAAATTTTTATGCACACTCACCTTTGAAAACCATTGCCTTATGGTACTATTTAGATGTGCTCTGCCATAAATTTTATTGAGAATACATCAGTTCAGATAAAACAAATAGCCAATGAAGGCATTTTCCTTTACCCTAAATCTCCACCCACAGCCTACAGTATGTAGGTACTGACTCTGAGAAGCCAGTCTTGCACCTAAATCTTGTGTACACCATTCTTCACACTATGAAAATAAAATCAGAGCCAGTGGAATCCAGCCTGCTTAATGAGCCAGCTTCTATCTGGAGTTCTGTTTTAGTTCTAGCGTTCTCTCCTTGACCATCCGGTGGAGGAAATGAACCAGCATACTATGCCAAGGACTTAAACTTTTTTTAAATTCACAGAAACTCCAACACTTAAAGACAATATATGAAAATGGCAATAGACTCAACTTTACTCTGATTTGAAGCTTACCGCCACTAACAACTATAATGAGAATTAATGCTAGACTTCCTGCCAAGATGGCAGACATGGATCGCCTCTTTGCACAACCACAGCAACATTACGAATAAGGTACAGAGCAACCATTACTCAGAAGCAACAGAAACGGAGTCGAATGGAAGTCTGACAACCATGGAATTAAAGAAACTGCATCCATCCAGACTGGTAGGAGGGGTGCAGGCGAGGGGTGCAGGCTGGTCCCACATTTACGCATGAATAAAAATTTGGGAGGAATATCTCAGGAGCCAGGAGTCCCAGACCCACAGCAGACCACACAACCCAGCATTCCCATGCCAGGAAGATAAGTCCCCACAACTTATGGCTGCAAAAACCAGTGGGAATTGAGTGAGCAGAAGAAACTTCTGGAGCCCCAAGCAGTTCCCCTTAAAGAACCCCCAAACCGACTTCACCTACCAAGACTCACTCCCTCTGGGCTCCAGCGGTGGGGTGGTAGCTGGCGGGGCACCAGTGGTGTGCGTGGGGAGGCTGAGGTGTCTGGTGTCAAGGTGAGCACAGGCCATTGTCCCTCTTCTCGACCCTCTCCCAACAGAGCAAGGAGACTGGTGCTGTTTGTAAGATCCCATCAACCAGGCTAATGCCCTTTGACCCGCCTTGCAGATCACCAGAGACTCCGCCCCTCCCAATTTATGGACCCGCCCAAGCTTCTTTTCCATATGAATGGTCTCGGCTCCCACTTCACGTCTTCCTATAATCCTCTCAAACAAGCAACAGCTGGCTTCAGTGAGCCTCAGGCCCTGAGCAAGCAGCCTAGATTCACAGCTTGGCTTCTCCTGGGAATGGACAAACCCAGGACAAGTAGCAGGTATCCAAGATTGCTTTGTAAGTCAGACAGGGTGGCCCCAGGCAGAACACAGTGGAGGTTGACCTTGGCCTGCACCGCCTGGGAAACCCCAGGGACCAGAACACCCAGTAGACAGCAACAGATCACGTTGGAGCACCTTCACCAAGCTCCTGTACAACTGATCCTCCACGGAGCGCAGAGGTTGGTGGTCACAGCCAGTCCTTGCAGCTGACTGGCCTGGTAAATCCCTCCCATTGATCTGCCAATGGCAACAAAGGCTCAATTACAAGAGGAGGGTGTACTCAGCCCCCACGAAAAGTGTACCTCGAGTACCCAGCTTGGGTGATAGCAGAGGCTGTTCCACTGGACTCTATAGGACTCCTGCACTAGGCCACACTACCAAGACACAGAGTCAAAGCAGCTCTACCCAATACATAGAAACAAGCACAGGGAGGCTGCCAAAATGAGGAGACAAAGAAACACGGCCCAAATGAGAGAAGAGATCGAAACTTCAGAAAAAGAGCTAAACTAAGTGGAAATAAGCAATCTATCAGATGCAGAGTTCAAAACACTGATTTATAAGGATGTTCAAGGAACTTAGTGAGGAGCTCAGCAGCATAAAAAACATCCAGTCAGAATCAAAGGACACACTACTTGAAATAAAGAACAATTTACAGGGAAACAACAGGAGAGTAGACGAAGCTGAGAATCAAACTGATGGTTTGGAATATAAGGAAGCAAAAAACAGCCAATCAGAACAGCAAGAAGAAAAGAGAATCCAAGAAATTGAGGATAGTATAAACAGCCTCTAGGACAACTTTAAGCAATTCAACATTCGCTTTGTAAAGATGCCAGAAAAAGAAGAGAAAGAGCAAGAAATTGGAATTTTTTTTTGAAAAAATAATGATAGAAAACTTCCCTAATTTGGTGAAGAAAATAGACATGCAAGTCCAGGAAGCACAGAGAATCCCAAACAAAATGGATGCAAAGAGGCCACTCCAAGACACATCATATTTAAAATGCCGAAGGTTAAGGATAAAGAGACGGGAGGGTGAGTGTGGGAGAATGAGTGAGAGGTGAGGGGATTAAGAAGTATAAATAGATAGTTACAGAATAACCAGAGGAATGTAAAGTTCAGTATAGGAAAGGGAGTAGGCAAAGAACTTACATGCATGACCCATGGATGTGAATAATGGTGGGGGAAGTGCCTGAGGGAGTGTGGGGGGGTACTGGGTGGAGGGGACCAAAGGGGGGAAAATCAGGACTACTGTAATAGCATAGTCAATAAAATATAATTTAAAAAATAAAAATAAAAGCCAAACAACAACAACAACAAATAATTATTGCTAAGAAGAACGAGAACTGAGGTTCTGATTTTTGTTCTAATAAAATACTGCTTTTTTTGTAGGTCCTCAAGCAAATCCTGATAATGCATGATTTTATACCCATAGGGGGCAGTGTTTCTGCTGTTTGCTTTCTGGCTGGTGTTGCGCCCCATGGGACCACTAAAAACAATGGGGAGAGAAAAAAGAGCCAGAAATACCACATTCACAGGCATTTATTTTTCATATCAATAATTTTACTAAAATCTTATACCACTTAGAGAGTTCTATAACCTATGTTTGAATCAGCTACCCCACGGCTGCCTTCTCCTAATTTTCTGGGGGATGGACTGACACTCTGGTTGGGAATTTACTCTGTGTAACAGGGTGCAGCCAGGGGCTCCCAAATGAAGGATTTGAAACCGGGTCCAGAACTCAGGGTGTCCAGAAAATATAAAAATATAGAATATCCTCACCCCCACAAGTCTGGACTAAGGGATGTGACACTTGGAGCTGGGCCCTTGATGGTTATTTTGCATATCAACAGTAGGCTAGCTTCATACCTGATATGCAAAAATGGTTATTTTGCATATCTATAACAGCTGGCTAGCTTCATAGATATGTTAAGTAGCTGCAGCCCTGCTTGAGCCAGGCTGATGGGAGTGACTTGGACACATGATGTAACCAGGAGGCAGTTCCCTCTGATTACGGCACCTGTGTGAGAGCTTGGAGATGATTCACTCCACACCACAAGGCCACACCTGCCCGGACTAACTATGGCAGCTCAGAAAGGCTGGAAAAATACGGGAATGCCAGCAGGAGTAGCCGATTGTGGGAGCAGTTGGAAATGGGGATGCAGAGGAAGATTCACGCTGGGATTTGAAACGCAGGCTCAGCATCCATGCGGGGGGTGGGGGGAACCGTGTAGTTTTGGGGCTCCTGTTACCACATGGCTTAGTAAGCAGGAGACATGATGCAGGAGTAGGGTTGGGGACAATGTGAGACCTTGCAGGGAAGGAAAGGGGTGAGAGGTCTCTCACTGGTGGGCTGTGAGAAGGTGCCACGTGGGTTTGGGTTAAGAACTGGAGATCGCAGGGATGCAGCTGATGGTGTTGGGAACCATGGAGACCCACCAGCCGAGCTCGGATTACTGGGAAGAACTGGGAGCTAGCCAAGCCACGGACTTCTATTTTTCCTGAAATGTGGTGCCCCTGACTGGCTTGACTGGGCAAAGAGGGGAAGGAAGGACTGTGTGTGTTTGTGGGTGTTTTAAGGGACTTTGAGTATTTAACAGTGACACTAAGTCATTACTTTAAACCTGTATAACTTTTGAATAAATAGTTCCTTTCCTTTTTACCCAACTCTGGCATTGAAAGCCATAATTCCAGTTCCTAAGGGCGGCAGGCAAAGCGAACCTGGTACAGAGGGATTAGCCTATATTTGAAAGACTGGGGGTCCATACGGTAACAGCGTCTTGTCCCCCCACCCCCACACCGTGGGTCCATTCTGTAACGTGTGGACCACCCAACCAGGAAATTCACAGCTCACTAGTGGAGTCTAACTCTGTAGTGAAGAGTTTGTCAAAGACCTTCAAGACCTTGGAGAAAGAAAAAAAGGCAGAATCAAAGACAACAGCTCACAATAAGTGGTTTTAAGTATGTTTGATAAATTGTGAACGTTTTGAGTGAGGTGACAAATACAGGATATCTATCTATCTATCTATCTATCTATCTATCTATCTATCTATCTATCTATCTATCTCTGGAATGATGTGAGTACCATGGGGTTATCACGAATATCAGTGGGGTCAGAAGCCCATCGTAAAGGGCTTCTTAGTTAAGTGCCCCACAGGTTCATTTGGTTGCTATCTCCATCGCCATTTCTGCTAATACCTATACCTTCCGAGTATAAACATATAAGACATAAATTGCCCAGTGTGACTTAAAACCGCGCTAGCTTGCAAAGAAGAATACATGCAAACTTCACCAACTGGCACGCCAGGCAAGCCTGGATTGGAGTCCCGTCGTTCTGCAACATGGCAAAGGGCCTGACCACATTCACGAGATTCATAAAACCCAGCGTCTGCTATAACTGGAGGAGCAGAGATTCGACAAGACAGTGGGAAGGGGAGGCCGTCTCTGCATCCTGCTTCTATCTGACTAAAAGTGGACTGAGTGCCTCGGAGTGGCTTTTAGGCCACCAAAGAGACAAAAGCTCCTCTCTCCCCCAGTCACCGGCCCCTGGGGAGAATGACTTCCAAATCCATCGAGTCCTTGATAGTCTAGTTTCCTTTTATTCTTTTCAATGCATTGCCTTTATTTTTGTCAACACACTGTGTCATTTACTGTAGTCAGAAAATTCCTGTTCGGGTAGGTCTTTATCAGAGTCCCCACAAATCAGGTTAATTGGTGATCAACACAGCTTTTTCTGCCTTTAATGAGGCCTCGTCGCCCAAGGCAAGGCCTACCTCTTGATAAGGGACTTCTTTTTTCTTATTCTGAACTCTTTGATCATTTAAGAAAAAATATATATATACCAGTAGGAACAACCGCCGGGAATGTCATTGTTTTTTAATTGCCTGATTACCAAATGTTGGAGATAAAAGATAGATGTTCTCAATTAATAACATTTACATAGATTAGCATCACTAACGAGCCTCATTAGTAGCTGCTGATTTTCCTTGCGATGGTATGCCATGTCATTTGCTCTCTCCCAGGGCAACCCAGTGTACCTTGCGGACGACGAAAACGAAAACATCGCCTTCTAATCCAGTTCCATGAATCAAACAGCAATGCATTTTAATATGCATCCAGCTTTTTAATGAATTAAAAGTTACTATTACCTGGTATGGATTTCATGAAAGGTGTCCGGTGTTAATCAAGTCCAGAAACTGCCGTGAATCTCGAGCTCTGTTTTGGAGAGTTTAAACACCTCCATCGGGTCAGTTACAGCACAAACACGTGCTCACAACGCGTGAGCATCGGAGAATTGCACTCATTCACTGAGCACCTGTCCTGTGTCTCGCTAGAGGCCTCGTGCTGTTCATCTGCCAACAGCCCCGTGAGGGTGGGAATATAAGCATCGCCACCGTAGTAGACACGCAGGGAGGCTCAGAGTGTAGGTGAAGGGCCCAAGATCACTCAGACGTCACTCTGATTTTCAAGTTCATGTTCACTGCAGGACCAGCTGCTGTCCGTGTGCCTTTGGGAAAAGAATGCACTAATATTCTAAGCAGGAGCCTATGTTCAGTATAACCTATAACTGGCTAATCAGGAGTTGTACTGTAAGTGTCAATATTCATTTTTCAATTTATCAAAATAAATGGGAAATAACTAACCCTCCTCAATAAATACGTTCTGGAAAGAGAAGGATTTGGGATATCTAAATTTATATAATCCACAAATATCGGAAATCTAAAAACCTGAAGCTTAAAGGACACCAAATATATATCAATTTTATGTCACTCTAAGTGGATAGGTGTACTTGGTTTGTCTAGAGAGGCTTTCTTTCCCCAAAAAGGATTTTGATAAAAGTGTAAAATTATTATCATAGCTTAGGAAACACAGTCAATAATATTGTAATAACTATATGTGGTGCTAGGTGGGCACTTGAAACATTTTGGGGGACCACTCTGTAAAGTACATGATTGTCTAAGCATTATGCCATACACCTGAAGCTAATACAGAATAATATTGAATGTCAACTGTAACAAAAAATTAAATAAATAAATAAATAAATAAATAAATGCAATAGCAAGGTTTATACTAAATAATGTAATATTATTGTTTTGTTTTGTTTTTAACTTCTGTTGGGAGAAAGTACATGTCAGCCCTGGCTGGTGTGACTCAGTGGATTGAGCACCAGCCTGCAAACCAAAGGGTCACCGGTTCGATTCCCAGTCAGGGCACATTCCTGGGTTATGGACCAGGTCACCAGGAGGCAAACACACATTGATGTTTCTCTCTCTCTCTTTCTCCCTCCCTTCCCCTCTGTCTAAAATAAAATAGATGAAATCTTTAACAAAAAAGGAAGTACATGTAAACATCATAATAAATATTTATCTCAGGTAGAAACAAACTGGTCTGATACATTCTTCTACTGCAAAATGGTTACGACCGCAGCGTTAGCTAGCGCCTCATCTCATCGCATAATTTCCCGTTCTTTTTGTGGTGAGAACATGGGATTATTAAGATCTACTGTCTTAGCCACTTCCAAACATGTAGAACAAGATGATGAAAGACTGTACTTTCAGGGGTCATTCCTATAGTTCGTGACGGGAGAAGTCTCTCTGGACGTGTAGAGAGCCTGAAACCACCAGGAGGAGGCGCAGTGTTCTCTCCTGGGCGTGAAGCCGGCTTTCAGTGTTGCTTCGGTGACTGCCATTTGCCATTGATGATCGTTCTTCTTTCTCCTTGGAGGAAATAAGAGGGAGAAAACACTGTCTTAGTGGTAAATAAATAAAACAGTAGTATCAGCTATAATCACCAGGTAGTACATTAGATCCCCAAACTTATTCATCTTACGATTGGGAATTTGAACACCTTCCCGCATCTTCCCAGTTCCCCCATCGCAGCCCCTGGTAAGCGCTGCTCTACTCTGCAGTTCGACTTCTCTGAGGTCGGCTTCTTTAGACTTCACATGTAAGTCATTTCACACAGTCTGCGTCTTTCTCTGTCTCACTCATTTCACGTGGTATAATGAGCTCAAGTTCCATTCACGTTGTCACAGCGGCACGATTTCCTTCTTTCCCATGGCCAGGTAATATTGCATTGTGTGTGTGTGTCACACCTTTATCCATTCATCGGCTGACGGACACTTAGGTCGCTTCCATAGCTTGACTATTGTGAATGATTTTGCAGTGAACATGGGGGTGTAGATACGCCTTTGAGGTATTGTTTTCATTCCCTTTGGATAAATACTCGGCAGCGGAATTGCTAGATCACAGGGTAGCTCTATTTCTATTTTTTGAGGAACCTCCATACTGTCTTCCGTAGTGCCTGCACCAATTTATACTCCCACCAACAGACTGTTTTCTCTTTAGCCCATTCCCTGCTGCACTTCATTTTCTTGATACTTATCACTCCATTACATTTTTGTTTATTGTTGCAACTCTAGTACCTAGAATAGTGCCTGGCACATAGTATGTGTTAAATAAATATATGTTAAATGAATGACTGAATGATCACCAAGTAGCAATGAAGAAATCAGTGTACACCGAGGCTGAGACCTCCCTGAAGGTTTTGCACTATGGGGAAGCTTAGTGCGCACCTACCTTCTCCGTCTTGAAGGGCCCCATGGAAGCCCTGGGGACAATGGCTGAGCCTCTGCACACCCTGGGGACCACTAAGGCTCTGCCTTCTGCCCCACCCATTTCAAACCCTCTTGTATTTATGAGGCTCTGCACCTGGCTTCTTCTTTCTGCCTGGTTAGATGGGCAATAGCTCTGCTCTGGAAACTGTGAACGGGTCAGATTTCCTCACTCCAGCCCAGGAGAGCAATTCAGCCTCGTTAGAATGACCAGGCAGTTGTTTTTGGGGTGTTTCTGTCTGGCTTTTACATTTTCACGTGGTTGGATTTTTATTACATTGACGGACCCCACTTCCATTGGGTTAGAGAAGCACTAAAATACACTCACATTTGCACCCCCCATAGGGTTCCTGTGTTAGCTGTAATTGACAGCTGCGCAGGCATGCTGTCCACTCTATTTGCAATACTGAATAATCAATTTTTCTTTATCAGTACATACTTGGGCACATTCTTGCTCAAAACCATCAAAAAACATATCATTATGTATTGGTTTACACTCTAAAACTCTGTCCATATGCAGGGAAGTGTATTGTGATTATAAACAAGTATCGATATTTTTATTATATTTGGCTTTAAAAAATCCAAACAGTGTATGCTATTAGTTTGATTTGGTATCTTTTTGTGGCATTCATTTAAAAAAATAAAATTCAAATGTTGTAATGAAGAGGTTAAAGGTGTGGGTTCTGTATTTTGACCATCTGGGGTTCGTTCTGAACTCACTAGCACTGGAACTTGGGAAAATTGCTGATGCTGTGTGCACCTCAAATTTTCTTCTCTAAACTCGGTGTCATAATGGAAAACAGTTCATATGAACAATGCCTAGCACACAGTAGATGCCTAACAAATGGTAATTAATTTACGAGAAAATAATAAAATTTGTTTTATTATGAAATCAATACATGCTTCTTTTAGAAAATAAGGAAAAAAGCAAGAAATAAAAGGCTTAGTTCCAGTCAGTCTCATTATATATAGACAATCGCAATTAATAAGTAAGTATATTTCCATTTCTTATTTTGGCTAAATATTTAAAACATAATTATAAGAATATATAATATATAAAAGTCATGTGTACTTTTTCTGATTATAAAAACAATATGTAGCTATTGTGTGAAATTTGGAAAATAAGTGAATCATACATCATCCTTTTTAATTATAAAAGTTACCCATAATCATTATACAAGGTGGAACTATTTTACAAAAATAAACGTAAAAGCCAATGCAACTTCCATTCAACAGAATAATTATGACTTGCATTTGATGTATGCCATCTAGACACTTGATGTGTGCTTTACATGGATACACATGTACATTATTTGTGCTCTACAGAAGAATACACCATATAGAATATTTACGTCAATTGTACAGCGCCGAATTCATGAGCTCCACTCAAAGATGATATGGAAAAGGACTGAGTGGCAGAAATATTTGCCATAGGTGGTTTATTTATCTTTCCCAGTGAAACACACACACACACACACACACACACAACTAATAAAATGGCTGTACAATGTGACATTTAATACTGCAGAAAATCATTACTGGAATTCCTTGACAGTGAGATCAGATGCACTGTCTTCCAGGTAACTATTTTCTGGCTGGGAAAAGATATATACACACACACACATATACACACAAAAACACACATATACACACACACACATATAAATACATACATATATATATGTATATATATAAGTTTTTGTCTAATGATCATCTTGATATAGTTTCCCAAGTTGTCAAGCCATTGTTAGATTGCAGGGTTTTTTAGACAGATTTTAAAGAAAATTCTATGATGAATGATATTTTTGAAATGTTTTAAAAAAATGAGTGTTTTTAAGACAACAGCTGTTCATTGTCACTTTTGCATTTCCAGGACTCAGCCAAGCCTGGCTCAGCACGTATTCATGGAAATGACTGGTTCAAATGAATCACCGTGTTTAAAGTGTCTGTGGGCACCTTCATCGTCCTGCTTGAACGCAGACATTAAAATATACTGGTTGTAAAACGTCAAACAGTACCAACCTATTAGACTCAGAAGGTGGAACTTCCTGTAACACCAATGGACTTCTTGTTCCATTTCTTTCATTTTAGCCGCACTGCGTAAGTAGAAGAGTGGACAGTCTTAGAGCTCATTCCTTTTTTGGTCTGCCCGAGTGGTGGGGCAGCCATAGCTACCCATGTTCAGCAGCAGGACTTCTGGGTGAACGCACCGGCCTTTGCACCCCACCCCGGGGTCTTTGGGTCAGAGACTGATCTGCAACAGAGGGACCAGGGAACTTCTGGTCAACCCCTTCACCTGATTTCTCCAACCCTAACTTTTCGCTCGTACAAACCCTCTCTCCCTACTAAAGAAAAACTATATTCCTTTTCAATGTGCTTCTCTAGAAAGAACACAGAATAAAAAAAGACACAGAAAATCCAATGGATATAATCACATTTGTGGATCTTGAATTTTATGTTGTGCAATACCTATTTTTTTAATGAAATGAAATAAGTAGTTTTTGCGATAAAAGTTATAGGAGTTATAAAGGATTCCTACATATTGTGTGAACGAAAACACATATGTACCACTCCCTGACATTTGAAATTAGCTCTCTCCTAGTTATCTAATAACTAGTTACTAGGTATTATAACTAGTAACTAGTTACCTAATAAAGATAACAAGCCTCATTAGTAATCTACTCAAGATAGCAATCCTTATTCTCAGGCCATAGTATCACAGGTGGCTACAGAAAAAATCTCCTTTTCTAATTACTATTGTATTGAATGATCAGTTGCAAGAAGAAATAAGAAGAAACTATTTAAATTGCCTCATAAAGAAACATCTATCTGGAAAACAAAACCATACGGTCTTCTAGAGCCTTCAGGGGCTACATCTGCCTGAGGTCACCCACCTAAGATCAGAAGCCAATTCTCCCGCTCCCGGCCAGTTGCCCTTGAGACCCGGTCATTGGACTGGTGGCATTGGTAACAGGTGATGACGAAACCTTGACAAGTCCTGGATCCATCATCAGGGGCTCTGATGTAGGCTGTGCTCCGCAAATTAAGTATCTTCATAAAACCATTTGGGAGAAGAAGATGCAACTGGCTGAGAACTTTAACGCTGTTAAAGAAGATATTCCCTTCCTTAAATTCATTCTAGTTTTCTTTCGTAGATAGATATCAACGGTCAGCAGACTGGATGACGCTCGTCATCAGGAATTTTGTTCATTAGGTGAGCAAGAAGGAAAACCTATTTGCAGAACACAAACCTCCCCGATCTCCACGTGACTCCCAATTCTATAATTAGAGTACTTTATAATATTCTATAAAGGATGAATCTAGACTGGCAGACTCAAATTAAAAATTCAATTCAAAAGGCATCACCGAGGAACTAGATAATGCCAAGAGCCTAGTGTTGAGCAAATTATACCAGGAGATGTCAAGCCTTTGCTCTCTATGGCTCTGGGTGGGCTTCCCAGCTTTTTCCTTATTGAAACAGGGTGCAGCCAAGGGTGGGGGCAAATAGGGATTATATGGGGCACAGAACTCAGGGTATCCAGGAAATATTAGAAAAAATATATATGTAGGATGTTCTCACCCCCACAAGTCTGAACTGGGAGATGGGACACATGGAGCAGGGCCATTGAGAGCTGTTTTGCATAGCAACAGCTTTGCAGCTACCCCCTGGTGTGGTCATTTAACATATCTATAATCTTTAACTGGTTTAATGGATATGTTAAATAGCTGTGGCCATGCTTTGGGGGGGGGATGGAAGTGACTTCTACCCAAGATAGGACTGGGAGGCAACTCCCCCTGGTTACAGTGCCTGCGTGAGAGCTTGGAGATGATTGGCTCCACGCCACGGGCCACACCTGCCTGGACTTACTATGGCAGCTGGGAAAAGCTGGAAGAACACAGGAATGCTGGCAGGTGTAACTGACTATAGGAAGAGTCGGAAATGGGGCTGCAGAGGAAGATCGGTGCAGGGATTTAAACTCAGGCTCAGCAGCCATGCCAGGTTGGGACCACGTGGTATTGGAGGAAGTGGTGACCCCAAGGCTTTGGAGTAGGGTTGAGACCACGTGGCTTTGGGGAGCATCCCTTTTGCTGCATAGATTAGGAATCAGGAGAGACTGGAAGAAAAGGGGTGAAAGGACTCTTGCTGGTGGGCCATGAGAAGGTGCCACATGGTTTTGGATTAACCATGTTTTTGGATCATGGTGGCAGCACAACTGATGGTGCCAGGAACCTGAGTCACAGACTTCTACTTTTTTTCCTGAGATATGGTACCCTGGACTGGGCAGGGAGAGAAGGGAGGACTGTGTGCATCTGTGGGTATTCTAAAGGACTTTAGTATTTTCATAAAGACATGAAGTCATTACTCTAAGTCTGTATAACTCTTAGATAAATAATTCCTTTCCTTTTCACCAATCTCTGGCATTGAGAGACATCTTTTCCCTGGCAGCGGACAACATGAACCTAGTACGGGGTGGGGGAGGACCCCTGGAGCAAAAGGGGGGGTCCTTCCAGTAATAGTATCTCATTTGCACCCCCCAACCAGGTCCGTTTTGTAACATTACGAGGTGTGTGATCTGAGAGAGATCTCATATTCCCTAAGTCTCAGCTTCCTCACCCGGAAAATGGGAGAGTCATGATTTCCACGTAACAGAGTTACGGTGGGGATGCAGTGATATACAGCGTACACAATGCTGAGCACGGTTCCTTCCATAGCTTATTCACCCTGCAAACAGTAGCTACCAATAAATGAGAGTGGACAGCTCTGTGTAGCCAGTGGCTAGTGTTAACACAGTTGTGAGGATGCATGAGACAATTCACCATATATGCACTATGAGACTGCACTCTACCATGGGGACGCGGGTGGGAACACATGTTAGACTGTAAACAGATCCCGGGGACCGACGTCCTATTGCCATTTAGGATGAGGTTTGTGCATCGCTGCTGCCCCCGTTGGTAGGGAATATGCAACCTTTCCATCTCTACTTCTTTCTCTGAAATGTACAGAGGCTAAAACATAATTAACATTAGCTAAAACAACTCCTGGGTTTTGGGTGGGGGCGGTTTGAGGCATGGCGGCCCCCTGCTCTGCTGTCCTCTGGATCATCAGTGGTCCTGCCGTTCATGACGTACATTTACACTCAATTACCTGGTAAAGACATTCAGAGATGACAGGGATTCAGAGGTCGAAAATCTTGCCTCCAGTCTTGGAGATGGAGGTATATAAAAGCCTCTTGAGAGTGAAATTCTTTAAAATCTCTCAATGCAATGCTCCTTAGTTTTGGGTGTTTTGGACAAATTGCTAATTTGGCAAGGTTTCCTAGAAATTTGGGACACCTAAAAACACGACTCTGTGATTAGAAAGAAAAACAAAAACACGTCGAATCACTCAGAATGTCGCAAAATGATCCCAACAAAATACAAGGGTTTGATTTCATCGGGGAATTTCTAATGGATGATGTTTGAGCTGAGTTGAAATTCTGCTACCTTGTTCCCACCATCTCTCCTCGCCTTTTGGGGAGGTTTTAAACTTAGGGCATCTCTCCAATGAATACTGTATTGTATATTGAACTTGTATATTGGTAACAAAATTACAGCAGAATTGAAGCCTGTCATTCCCAGGATTTCCTCCCCAACTCCATCATAACAGCCTCATCCAGGTTTCTTTGTTTTATTTTGCAGGAGAGTAATAGCAAATGACTAACACAAAGTCTTGTATAAAACAAAGTCTCAATTTACTATTTGCCTTGGGCTATCAAAGAGACACTCCCTTGTTTCTAGAAGGTGAGATTTAGCACCGATTCACGCAATGACGTTTTCTAACCATGATTTCAGTGGGGCAGACAGCAGGCTGTCAGGCCCCTAAAGCTAATGCTTTCAGTTTACTCTGCGATTCCACCGTGGGGTGCAAGAAATAATTTCTAGAAGGGTCTTAGTGTCTCAGAGAGCAGATTTCACCCAGCAAGTCAACATACTCACTGAAGCATTAGATTTCTAGTTTGGCCTCCTAGCCTGGTGTGGTTCAGTGGATTGAGCACCAGCCTGTGAACCAAAGGGTTGCTGGTTCAATTCCCAGTCAGGGCACATGCCTGGATTGTGAGCCAGGTCCCCAGTAGGGGGCGCATGAGAGGAAACCACACATTGATGCTTCTCTCCCTCTCTCCCTCCCTCCCCTGTCTCTAAAAATAAATAAATAAAGTCTTAAAAAAATAAAAAGAATCTTGAACCCACTCATTACCCTGGAGCATAAGAGTGGAGGTATTTTTCTCTCTGTGGAGATTCAGTAGGAAAGAGCGTACAAGCGAGGTTAAAGGGGAAACCTTGCCTGGTGTTTCCAAGGGTTACAGGCCATAGGACATGAGTTTTCAGTGTCTCTCGTGCTCTAAACTTCTCGAAAGAAGTATGCTCTTGGAAATAGTCACAACGAATCCCTTAAACATGTACGATTTCTGATTCAGAGACTCTGGCTTTGTGACATCCTGCATTGTCTTTATAAACTGCAAAGGTGCCGTGCAATTCCTAAATTCAAGTTGCCTTTAATGAGTTACGTGAGTAAGGTATGGTGGTTCAGCTGGACTCAGTGATATTTTAGAAGTTTCTTTAAAGCAATCTGAGGTGAATAGACTGTGGTGGCTTTAAAAAGGTTGGGTCACAGGTAATCGGAAGACAGAGAGATTATGGAAATGGAGACAGAGCCAGGATTACAGGGTTTCCCTGGTGCAATGGCTGCAGAAGTACAATTGTGGAATTAAAAATACTACACGTAGAGAATGCTACTTAGACATAAATGCATATATCTGTATGCTTCGAAGAAAAGGTATCTCTTTAAAATATTTACCAATGAGGGCGTTTTGTTAATGAAAACAAAAACAATTCAGTCTATCAGATCTCGTAGGCCCCCTCTGTCTAATACCCTGCTTAAAAGATGATGTTTTATAACAAGAGCGTTTCCCCAAGATTGCCCAAGATCTGGAAGGTTCTCAAGATTCAGAGTCACAGACACTGCGTGTCCTGAAAATCTTGACTCCGTAGATAAACTGAGACCAGAAATTACATATTTTTTAGAAGGTGCTAACAGCGACGCTTTTGCTGTGCCATTAGATTCAACATTTCTAGGCCTTTTCGCTCGCCATCGAAAGTTTGTACAACCACAAAAGAATCCAAGCAGAGTATTTCGATAAGAAAAGCAGTCCTGTTTGACCAACAAAGGACTTTAGTAGTTAGGAAATCAGCTGCAGGAGAGTCTCCGAATAGCAGCATAGTAATTTCTAGTGAGCAGTGAAAGTATGCGTGTTTCAATGTCTTGGCTGGAATGACTTGAATTGTTTTGTTCTATTATATTTATTATTTTAGTTTATTATTTAAGTGGTTGAGTGGGCTATTCTTTTTTTTTATCTCTAGTTTCCACATCAGTTGGGAAGAGTTTAGTCTTCTGACATCATCCAACAATGATTCTAGGAATCTGTGATACAAATATATACTTTTAAAGATTTTATTGATTTATTTTTAGAGAGCAGGAAGGGAGGGAGAAGGAGAGGGAAAGAAACATCAATGTGTGGTTGCCTCTCGCACACCCCCTACTGGAGACCTGGCCTGCAACCCAGGCATGTGCCCTGACGGGGAATTGAACCGGCGATTCTTTGGTTTGCAGGCTGGCACTCAATCCACTGAGCCACAGCAGCCAGGGCGATAAAAATACTTTTTAAGTGCTGGGAAATGCAAATTAGTGACTGCCTTTATTCAAGCAAATATTGGAATGGAGACAGGAGATGTTCCTGTTTCGAAGATAAGATGGCTTGAGAAGAAAGCCAGCTGCAGTGCTTATTCTTATCTTCAGACAAATCTTAAGAGGCTGGGTAGGTCTATAAAATGAGAAAGCCAAGGTGTAGCCGGGTGCAGTCTGTTCCTAAGGATACATGCTAATGAGTGTCAGTGGGAATTCATACCGGGAGGGCTGACGTGGCATGTTCAATTGCACTATTTTTCGGCATCGAGAATACACACATTTGACAATGTCAACTGGATTCAGTCAATTACTGCAGAAACTACCCAGTGCTCCTTTCAGATGATAAGACTGCTTATTTTGGAGGAAATCTATAATTATTTTGTCTGTAACTTCTTCTCTCCCTACCTCCCCTCGAATATCCCAGAGCTGTAGGTGACAGTGTGATTTGAAAATCTTGCCTCGTTTGAAGCTCACCAACCTGGGCTCACATATCAGTCTTATTATACCTCACCTTGCTGTTGCCAAATGCCTTCAATGAAATTTTTTTGTGACATATTACTTACCATGGTCAGATCATGAGCTTGTTAAAAGTTGGACAACTTTCCTTTTGATGATTATGTTGAAATTATGATCCAAAGGATTGCAGAAGTCGAGGCATTAAATAACAAGGACACCTCGAAAGAGGAAAACAAATTATTATTTCATCAGACAACTCTCCTTTCTATTGTTTGCTTATTTTCAAGTTCTCTGCAAATAGGGTCCCTGCTGTTTGCAGTTGCTGGCAATATTCATTCTCCTCCTTAGTAATTCCTTTCACCCCTCTCCCTCCCATCAGCCCCTCCCATGACATTCCAAATGGAAGCTGTGTTTATTGTATATTTCACTGTGGATTCCAGGGTGACGAGTAGACCTTGGTGAAGAACCCACCAGCAGCCAAGGTCAAGGGTATGTACCTTGTGAGCACTGTAGCCTCATCCCATGTACAAGTTTACGCAACTGTTACACATCAGTGTCAGAGTTCACTGAGAATCTCCATAAATCGGATGGGTAATGTGCCAAATGAGATTAGAGAGAGCTTCCTGGGATCATGGGCAAAGAAAAAGATCTTATGTTAATTTTCTACTATGAGCTTGAGGCAGGTAGTTAACACTTTCTGTGAATAACCAGAGGCACACACAGGGAGAACTCACAAGCTGTTGTCTAAATAGGAAGAGTGGCCACATGGAGCTTCTACTACAGAAAAAATGTAAGTGCTGAAATTGGTAGAATTTTGCTGTGAGTTTTGAGACTTTCCCTTACATATCCTGCATTTTCTGGTGACCGTTACCCTCACTGTTACTCTAAAACACATTTTTGACTGACGTCAATTTTATAGGTGGCATTTATATATTTAGCTGCTAACACACTCTGCAAATTAATTTGTTGCAAAATAGAAAACCAAGGAGGGCCAAACAGCATTGGCAAGTGGAGGCTGTGTATGCACAGCCTTACCCTTATCCATACCTGCCTTTTCCTTTTACGCCTTCACCCGAATCAACCCAATTCAGAAAAGTGCATTTTAAACCATCCTCTTGGAGTGGAAACAAAACCACTGGCTCACTTATATCTGAAAATAAAACATCATTAATACTTTAAGGCAATTGTAAGAAGAGAACTTCAGAAAACAGACCTGTCAGCTGGCCCAGGCCTTCTGGTCACCCAACACTGCCGAGAACACAAAGTCTTCAATTAACCTTCGTCTTCTCCTCATTGAAGATGCTGAGAAATGCCTAGATGTAAATGCAATTCAAAAAAAATCAATGCAGGAAGTTGAAGCATCTACTCTTGATGATCAGGGGCTGTTTGTTTGGATGACAGACACTTAACTCAATGCAACATGCATTTAACCGGCCCCTCCCTTGGCCCTCATAGGGCCTCTGAGTTTCCCAATGTTGCAGAGAACCTCCAAAAGAATCAGATAGTTTCTGTGGAAAAGTCTGCAAAATCTCAGCAGGAAGGCAAGGCCTCATGTCCCCTCAACCCGGGAGCGGAACCTGAGGGAACGCGATGAAGGGTGGAAACCCAGTGCGGGCGGGATCACTGCAGACCAAACCCGGAAGGACAGGTGGAACTCCGTAGACTTGGGGGATGCAGGTCTAGTGTGGCTTTGGAGGGAGGGGGTGGGGTTTGGGTAAGAAAAGATGAGAACAAAGACAAGTTAGGTGGTGAGGTCAGGTGGAGCGCTGGGCTTGGTCTGTGTAAGAATCTGAGCTGAGTAAGCCATGAAAGATTGTGGGGGGCAGGAGACCCCATTTCTGTCCTGCCTGGGACACGTCTGTCTTGCAGGACCAGGAAACACTGAGTGAAGCCATTTCCTTGCAGCGATATGGTAACATTTGAGTTGCATCTATAAGTTTCTTCCCAGCTTTAGAGCTCAGTGGGCCTGGGGGCTCAGTTATCCAGAAAATTCCCTCAGGCAGGGGGAAGTGCACATTTTCCAGGTAACCAATAAAAAGAGAGACAGGGTTCCCAAATGCATGGGTTTCTCTGGAGAGGAGTATCCTGAAGCCGGGGCCTGTTTAGTTACAGGGTGAGGAGTCCCAAGCACCGGCCGAGAGGAGAGGTGTGGGCGTCGGGAGGAGGAGCAGGAGGAGGAGGAGGAGGAGGAAGGTCATCCTGCGTGGTGGCTCTCAGGCAGCCCTCTAAGCGCGCCGTCGGGTTCCTGACACACTCTGATGGTGGTTATGGCTGAGTATGCGAGATGCCACGTTCCTTGCGAAAGGCAGTGACAAGGGTTTGAAGGGAGATCACCGCTGTCTAATAAAAAAGAAGTCACATAAAGCAGAAAGCAGTGCAGCCCGAAATCACACACCGGCCTGCGCAGGGGCCGTGGTATGATGGGGTTTCGCCTTCTTTCTCCCCCAGCTCAACCCCCCGCCTGTTCTCTCGTTCCTAGAACTCCCGGACCGCAGTAAGGACCAGAGTCTGGCTGCTGTGGCTCCTACACTGAGTTTGTTTATTATTATATTCACTCATGCGTCCTTTTCTGTGAAGTGAACATTGTCACTTGGGTAAATTTGGAGCTCATCACTGCCAGAACCTAAACAGCTCTTGTGAATCAAAGCAAAGCATCGTGGACACGCCCCCCCCCCCCCTTCCTCACTCTCTTCTGAAGCCACCCTGAGTTTAAGACTCGGCCTCTCTGCTCTGGCACTCCGTTTTTAATCTGCCTTCAAAGAGAAAGCCAACTGTCTTGAATTAAACACAAGGCGGTTCTTGAAGCTGCGTGTGATGAAAGTGATTAAATAATTAATTCAAACAAAGGTGACTTCTGTGTCAGGTTGGGGGTCGGGGGAAAAAAGTCTTGATTTAAAGCAGCATTTTACTCAGCCTGCTAGGGGGAAAGAATTCTTGAACACGATATGAAATGACCACGCTGGACCATTTTAACCCGTCTCTCCTGCTTCCTTAGCTCCGGGCACGCTGCCCTTTTGCTGCTCCCTTCAAAGGACAAGGCCGATTTTTCTCTGCCTCAGAGGGTTTTGGATCTTCCGCTCCTTCTGCTGGAAGATTCTCCGCCCTGACATTTATCTGGGTGATCTTCTCAGGCATGTAGAGGGCTCTGTTCACTTGTCAGTTCCTTAAGGAGGCCCTTTCTGACTTTCCTGGCTATACAATTGTCCCCCACCTACTGGTTTCTAGCTTGTACTCTTTTTATTACTTTATGATACCAATCATTGCTCGGCATTCTGTCATAGATTAATTCTTTGTCTTATTGCTAATCTCCCCCGTCAGTCTCTATCTGCTATGAAGACAGCATTTTATGTTTTTTTTTTTTTTAAATCGTACCTCCTGCACTATCCCCAAAACCTATAACAGTGTCTGGTACAGAATACACAGCAATAAATAGTTGTTCAATAAACAGACAAGTAAATAAATGAAAGAGCCTCCAAGCTTAAGCGTCTGTCTTTTCTAAGATTAAAATGAGCTCTCCAAAATGCTCTTGACCATGAAAGCCATGATCCATATCTCTTAATTCTAAAATCCACGCCCCAGGAATAATACATTCAGACTCAGGCACTAAGTGACTTCTTTAAACACAGAACAAAATGCACGCTTTCAGCCGGCTGCTTCCCCTGCTTTCAAACCAACCTTGGCCTTTCGAGATTCCTGCTTGGAAGAGTCAAGAATGTTTATTGGGAGGCAGGCATGGCTTCTATTTGGTGATGTGACATATACCCCGGGGAACCCACCTCCCTGTGAGCTCTGCCAGTTGTGTGTGTCTGGTTTATAGCACGTCAGCTGACGGTGGACAGATCACAAGCCAGTGTTGTGAGCACAAGGGACACTCAGGCTGCCGGAGACTACATTGGGCTTGTGAGCCTGGCCGGGTCCAGCTGTCCCGGTGCACTGGATCCAGTGGTTTAGTAAGCCCTTGACCCCTTCCCTGTCCAGAGTGGGAAGTGTGGCAGTGGGTTTGTAATGATAATCATTCTGAAGGCCTCAACACTCTTTCCCAATCTCCATGATCACTAGACAACCCCACTGGCTTTTTCCAACAGCCCGATTCTGCTGATAAAACTCACAGTCCCAAACCTGTCTGAAATCAGGTATTCTGACCAGTGAGATGACACAGACGCAGAGCCAGACAACATTCCTTCTGTCCTTAAATACGTCATCCAGTGATATATTTATTCTGATACTAAGCAGCAGAAAAAAACCTAGATAAACAGGTATTATTTATAGGCAGAAATTCCCTGTCCATAGAAAATGAAAATACAGGCAGTTGGATGTTTCAATGCCATGGTCATCATTTGGGTGGGCTTGAGTGTGAGGGACTCTGTGAAAAGCAGGAAGTTTGGACCGCGTGGTACAGGGACGTAGCATCCACGGCGAATGTCTCCAGGGCGCTGCATGCTCAGATGTGGGTACACAGGTTTCTACACGGAGGACGCTGGGTGAGAGCAGACGGGCTTAGCGTTGCTGTGATGTGGTGAGAGGGAGTGAGTGGCAGTCCATTAGAGCCCCGGTCTTCGGGGCAGAGGTCACGAAAAGCCAGGCTTGCAGTCAGGGCCCCAGCTTCCAGGAGGACACTGGGAAACCAACCGGCTGGCGCTCCACGGACAGCTAAGGGCAAGTCAGAGAAACCAAGGCCGGAGGTTAGTCGCCTATCGCAACCAAGGGCAAGTAAGTTTGCAAAGAGGGGAGGCCACCCAGGTGAGGAGTGACCACGTCTGGCTGATGGGAAACCTTGGCTCTGACCATAAGGATCATGTTAGTGTGCCTTATTTGTCAGAGCAGAGGTCATTTGTGGGTGGGGAAACTCTCTTAATCAAAGTAGCTGTTCAAATTGGAGCTACAGGTAATTATTTTCCAGGATGATTTAAACTATTCAGTAAATATTTGTGACTTCTTAAAGTGCATTTTTCATGTTATGTCATGGTGACAATTAGAAACACAACCCAGAGAATCATTCAAAAGTTCAAGTGTTGGCTAGTGTAGCTCAGTGGATTGAACGCCATCCTGCAAACCAAAGGGTCGCCAGTTCCATTCTCAGTCAGGGCACATGCCTGGGTTGCAGGCTAGGTCCCCAGTAGGGAGTGTGTGAGAGGCACCCACACATTAATGTTTCTGTCTGTCTCTTTCCCCCTCCTTTCCCTCTGTAAAAATAAATAAATAAAACCTTCAAAAAAAAAAGTTTAAGGCCAGCAAGTGAACTTTATTTTAAAGTCTTCTGTCTGCAGGAGAGTTCAAGTGGAAACAGTGCGGTTGGAAGGGAGCGGACATTGCATGACTGTTATAATATATGGACACAGAATTGCTGTCAACATAAAGAATGTGGCTTTATTGAGGAAAATCAGATGATTGCTTCAGGTTTTCCAAAACCCCCTAAAATTGCTTTGATACCACATGCAACCGCATGTGGTCTAAATAAAATATGAGTCCAAGGAATGAGGAAAGATAAACATATAATTAAAAACAGCTCAGCAGATACTCGGGCTCCTGCATTTCCATGGTGGCATCACCGTTTATGGTGCGGTTATAGACGAGTGTTGAGTATACAAGATAAAACACATCAACGCAGCGTGGGCCCGAAGTATTATCCACAGACAATAAATCCATCCCATTAACAGCATAAATACGATAACAGTTGCTAATGCTGGAGTCGCAGAATGTTACCCCTAAGTGAATAGCTGTGCGTTCTGAAGACACACAGATTACTTGGGCTTTGAGTACCTCCCAAGACTTCTGCTGTGTTATCTGAAGTTGGAATGAAAAGAAAGATCGTAGCCTTGAAGACATCTATGCTGATTCCTGTTTGCGAGTCTAATAAAAGGCACCAGGCCAACCTTTCATTTGTGCAAATGACATCTTCCCATGGTGAAGTTCGGCCCTAGGGGAAGTAATCAGCAGAAATCGAAGTTCCTTTGCCGTTGACATCGCCCACGGAGCAAATCTTTGGTATTCTACCCTTGACCTTGACTCCCGCTCTGTCTGTTCTGAGGAAAATAGCAAATACTTGTCACAATGTGATGATGGAGTCCGCGTGGCTTTGAGTTTTTCTCCGGAAACTGTTATCCACGCAGATGGAAAACCTCTTCACAAACGTTGTTAAGTGAAGTAGCCTGATAAAGATACATCTAAATATGGGTTGAAAATTAGTGTTTCATCAACCGCAGTCTCCTCTAAGAAATGGAAAGTTTGTTTTCTTCATTGTGGTTTGCGCCAGGGACCAGAGTTACTAAGTGTTTGGGGGTAAATGGTCAAGGAAGCTCAGCGTACTATTTTAATACACTATTGGTTTACAGCAAATATGTAGGTATCACATGCTTCTGAATGCAAAGTATATAAACATCTTCAAAAATGTGTCGTTTCATAGCTGTTATCTTATGGAGAAGCTCATTTTCTTCCTATGACATGAAGTCAGAAGAGGGAGTCCCATGGCCTGGCGGTCCCAGGACTTCGAGGTCGCAGGTGAGACAATCTTGCATGAGACTCTCCATCACCGCCACCGTGACTTCCATGACTGGGCCTCTGAGGACAGGGCTGAAAGATGAAGGAAGCGGAAGGGACTTCTTTTTCTCTAGGAGTAGCTTGGCTATATTTACCCTCCATCCTTCCGTGTTTTCTCTGTGCCCCAGGGGGTGACCCCCCTGCACCCAGGCAGCGGCCCCTGGCCTGGGGCTTCCCCTTGCGTTGGCTCCTCCCCCACGCTGGCTCCTCCCCCACACGCCCCTCCCCAGCTGGGTCCTGCCTCCACTGAGTAGCACTCTCCACCGAAGGCCACAGCTCCTGTGGGGTGGCCTTTCCCGCAGTGAGGGCTGGGCTGTCTGGGTTCTTGTGGTGACGACCCCCACTGACTCTAGCCCCACCACAGATGCCCTTAACCATCCCTTGTGGCCTTCCCTCAGCCCCACTCAGAGCTTTGTAAATAGTCATTTGATTAAATTCTCCTTCATTACCCTATCTGAGCGAGTCATCTGTGTGCTGCTGGGACCCTGACTGGTAAAGGAGAAAAAAACCCTTTCTCAGAAGCTTTCCGATTCTCCCACCCCTCTTTCTGCCTGCCCCCTGCCCCCAAATACAACACTTTCCTTCAAACCTTGCTCCCTAGGATGGGATCATGCAGTGGAATGGTGGAAAGCAAGCATCTGACATTTCAAAATCACCACCATATTGGGTGGCAACCAATAGTGTCTGCCTTGGGGGCACCCCAGCTCTCTACTAGGAGGGGAAATAATGTGTACAGGTCGGAGAGGAGAGAAAGGTCAGACAGGGGGCTCACTCCTGGCTCTCTGGCAGCCAGCTGGGATTCTTGTGGGTCGTGGTTGGCCGGCAGTCTGTGGTTCTGACCCTGGTGAGCACTGCCCCAGAGGGGGTCCAAGGGCAGAGGCAGAGGGCCGTCAGCCCCCGGGAACATCACTGGGAACAGCACTGGGAACAATAAGAGCAGCCTTGAGCTGGGAGATAAGACAGACCTCAGATCCTCCTGAGCATGCTTTCAAACCGAGACCCCAAAGGGAAGTATGTGGTTGTTTCATCCTGTGCTCTTTTTTTGGGTCCCCACACAGACAACGCCTACAGTTTGGGGGCCAGGAGTGAAAAGTGTGTCCCCAGATGGTCTCAGTGGGAATGGAGAGTCAAGGACAGGTTTGGTTTGAGTGTTCCTGATGAAAAAGAAGGGGAGGAAATCAGTGACTGCAATGGGTTTTTAGCTTCGGATTGAATGCTTCACCCAGATTTTGCGTGTGGGTGTCCCTGGCTAATCACCTCTGTATCCAGGCCACATCTCCCAGCGTGGGCAGGAACTGGGTTAGGAACACAGCATTTTTGACCTCAAAAAGATCATAGAGGTTTTCTAAGCCAGCTCTCTCACTTTGGAGTTGAAGGGTGGGGGGCCCAGCAGATTAAGAATGGTAAGAAAAATGAGTCAGAATTAGAAAGGACATCAGGGCAGCTTTTGCCTGCTCAGAATATTCTACAGGTATTTTTTTTTTTGGAACCATAAAGATATATTTCCAAAACGATGCTTTGTTCCCAAGCCGGAAACAACATTGAGATTTTGAAAACAGGGCAAAGAATACCCACTCACACAAAAAGGCAAGCTCTGAATTTTGTGAAATTTCACCTAGGAGAGGCTTTGCCAGACACTTCAAAAATCAGAACACTTTGCATCAATTCCTTTACTCAGGAACACAGCTTGTGACTGTTTTACCAGCTGACCAATAAGAAGGCAGCTGCCTGTTCCTATCCGTCTAGATCAGTAAGTGTAGGAAAGTGGAAGTAAGTTCCTTACTTCCAATTGCAGATACATTCCTTGGGCTGAGTCTTGGCCAAATCCCGAGTGTTGATACGTATGACATCAAATGGGCAACACCCTTCTTTGACTGTAATCACACACTTTATGGTTGAGAAATAAGTGATTAAAGTCCCAGTCTGTAAGCACTCGTTAGAGTCAGGGTTGAGAAATGTGTTGATAATTCTAAGTCCCCTTCCTTACGTCATTCAAGACCTGGTAACAGCTGCCACATTTTATTTTGATCACTTATTAGGTGTTCGGTGCTTTCTGTAACTTAACTCATTTGAATATCCTTATAATAGTTACGTGGAGTGTGACAGAATAAACCGTTTGCTCATATTTTATTTCCATCATAACTTTGTCGTGTTCATCGTTGAAGGGATATACTTCCCCAACCCCTTGAACTTGGGCTTGGCCAAGAAGCTTGCTTTGGTCAATGGGATGTGGGTAGAAGAAGCTTGTAAGAGGATTTGTGTGTTTCTATTCATGCCACTTGAGTTTCTGACCTTTTCCATGAGAAGAGTGAGACCAGGTCTCAGAATGACAGCACGAAGGATAAATCTCCACTTCACCTGAGGCCTGCGGGCCAGCTGAGAGCAGCTGAACCTCAGCCAACAGGCAGACCCATGAGTGTGAAATAAATGATCGTGCTGGGAGCCATGGAGATGCAGGGGCTGTTTGTTACAGACCACTGTTGCAGCAAGGGCTGACTCATACATTCAGTATGTGTTGTTACTACCATTCGTGATGAAACTCGGAGATGTCCATGGCCTGCCTCAGCCCTCAGCCCCGGAAGGTGGTTCAGGTCGATGGGGCCTCTTCACATTTTGTGCCTCATTCTCTCAAGCAGAGAGGCAGAAATTTTATCATTGGGTCTTTTAGTGTTTTTTTTTTTGTTGTTGTTGTTGCTGGCACTTTTATTTCTTAATAAGGTATATATTTTCTCATAAGATCCACATGGAGTGAAGGAAATGTTGAGTGCATAGATTGATATAAAAGGTTACCTACAAATTTTATGTGTCATTTCTGCATTCAATTATACTGTTAGCCAGGAGAGAAAAATGGTCTTTCTGTTTTGTAGAAATATGGAATTAAAAATTAGCACCATATCTATTCATGGTGTAAAATATCATCTAGAGAGGTGAATGTCATTCTGCTCAGTCTGTGGAATAAATTAAGACAGATGGATGATTCACTTACTTTTACTTCATAGCAAGGCAATATATTGATTTTTCCTTTCTCTTTCCTTTTAAATTGAAAGAAAAACTTCAAATAAAACCTAATTACATGACTTGGATGCTGAACTCTCCTGGAAATTACAGAGCTATCAATATTAAGTACACTTTGCACCAATTTGGAAATCTATTTTGCCCAGGCCTATGCCCAGTGCCCCCTGATTTTTATGTAATTGAGTTCTAAAAGGTGGTATATTTTCTAATTAGCTTATGCTAAGTTAGTTGAGATTTTATAACATGAGATGGAAATTGGGCTGATACTTAAAGGTGAAGACACTCACATAAGAGAATGGATGGAAAGATAAGAGGAAGACAGTTCTGCCCGATGAGACCAAGTCAGAAGGTGCAGGTTTTATGGGAAAAAAAATGTGGGTCCCTGGATGTGGGGAATTGCTAGGTAGTTTGATCAGGCCACTTGCACAAAAGAGAGCCTAAGCCCCCTGCTGTTTTCACATTCAAGTTCAAAGGACCTCCGGGTGAAATCACTCCATGTCACTGTATTCGAAAATGAACTGGGGGAATACTAATCAGTTACTGCAATGACAAAGACACAGTGTCACTCACTGAGATCTAGGACTGCACTGTGCATGGAGACCTGAGTCCCTAGTTCCCTCCTCGGTCCCCTGTCCCCATGTCCCAGGAGAAGCCCATAAACAGGAGAGGGAAGATGGCCGATTTCTATAAAGAAACCTGGTGCTTGGCGGTTCTGATATAGAATGCTCCTCTGGGGGTGTGGGGACAGGGCAGAGACACTGTCAGGGCTGGGAAGGAAAAGCTAAGGATTAGGATTGTTCTAGAAATGCGGCCCAGGGGCATGGCTTAATGGGAAGTCGAGAGGATTTTACTTTGTGGGAAAAGAGGTTGGAAAATAGGAAGGAGTTGTGAAAGGCCTTCCTTCTTTGGTAGGGGTAAGATCATGGAGGTTTGGTTTCACAAGTTCAAGGATAAAACAAAAGCAGAAAGGGGAATGCCTCCTTTTCATGGTAGATTGCAGAGTCCCAAACATCCTAGCAGGCACATCCGAAGAAGCATCCACAGAATCAGGGAACTGAACGAAACCGCCTCCCAGAGCCTTTCCAGTCCTGAACCTCCGTGAGCGGATGGTCCTCTGCCTCAGTTTGCTTCTCCAAAATAAGGAAGGAACTCTCATCAAGTCCTTAAAACCAAGGCAACGCTCCTGTTCTCGTACCTCTCACAGATCAACCAACGTCCCCTCCCACGTGACCATCCCTTTACAAGCAGCTTGGCATCAACAGATTTAACCTGTGCCCAGGGCCGCAGACCTGAGCTTACACTGAGGTCTTGTCTTCCCTAAGATCCCTCTGAAATCTTGGCGAAAGACTTAAAACTCCAACTAGTGTATTATAGGCCTGCTGGTTTGGATGCAGGGAATCTCCTTTTTGTCTAAACAACAGACACCCAGAGATAAGTACAAGGGAACCCCATTAGACATGTTCCTACACTTTCTGTACCTCGATGGCAGGTGCTTCAGGTGGGTGAACTCCAGTCTGCCCCTCTCGAAACTGACCACGGCAGAAGCCACTGTACCTGCAACTCCTGTCCAGGGTCCTTGACCTTTGGAATTCTTTGCCTCGGGGACAAATCAAGATTTCTCCTGTGATGTTTAAACTGAACGTGAGGGGCAAGAGAGTTCAAGGGGACCAGATTAGCACTAGCCGTGGAAGAGGGAGAATCATCAAACCTTCTCCCCGTGCAGCGTTCGCTTGTAAATTTAACTCTCACACAAGCTGACGTCTGACATTTGATTCTGCAGCCCTAAAGATAACACACCTGGAGGTTCGCTTCCTTCCCGCGGTCACCTGCTTCTTCCAGCAAAATAGCCACGCAGGCAACTCGAATGCCAGCCTCACCAGAACTTGCTGCAGGAGGCTGTTGAATCAAAATATTTGAGATGAAAAAGGTCCTCTTTTCCCATCGGTGGAGGTTTTCTTTAGCCCAGGGAGTGGAAATGCCTTCCAAGCCAGAACAAGAGTGTGCATTCTGAATTCTTTGGCCGACGAATGTTGGACATTCGCAACCAATCTGCTTCTTAACTGGGAAGTGTCAGGGAAAGGGTCCCCAAGTGCCACAAGCACCTAGAATTGCATACAATAGATTAAAAAAAAACAAACACCACAGCCTCTTATCCAGCAGAGGATAAACATAGATCATACTATGTACATTTTTTTCATCTGCATAAGTCACATTTACGACAGATTTGCAGGTTCAGAGATGTACAATACTCGTTTCATTGTGCTTTATAATTCTCCAACGACGGTTATTCATAGGCATTAGAACAAGGGTAACTTTTTAAGCTCACAGCCCCACCCCCAGCAGTGCCCCGGCCCTTGATTGGTTAGGTCTGCTAATGTAACGGGGCAGAGAAAATGTTTTAAATGCGCCGACGCTCCCAAATGCCATCTTCCCATCAAAATATTTTCCCTTGTTCGGTCCACCGAGCTAATGCATTTATGAGATGCTGGGGTCGCTTTGCACCTTGACCTTCTCTTCCTAGTCAGTGTGCACTCCTGCCATGGAGGACAGGCCTCCGGCAAAGAGGGAGGCAATTACGTAAATTAGGTAAAAAGTAATACCTAGGTATGATGGTCTTTGCTGATTGAGTAACCGCTGAAGTGGTTCTCCGAATTGTGTGATATTTTAGGCAACAAGGAAGAAACCAAATTACCAGGATCCGTTTCTGTATCTGTAGCTAATAATACTGCATGTTAATCATTCCCGGCCTGAGGGTAGGACAAATCCTGGGGACCCCCTGTTTAGCATCCTCATCTTATATGAACTCATGGGCCCCGGGTCCTGTGGTCCCATCCTCTTCACCTCATAATTCCAGCAACATAATGGAGCCAGAAAAACAACTATGGGAAGCGTGTCTTGAATGGAAATACGATCAGCTAGCAGAGGTGATGGGAAATACAGGCCCTTCTTTAGTGTTCTGTCTAGTTTTTATGCGAATCCGTGGAAGTCTTGGGTCCCGGGATGCCTTCAGTTTGTTCGCTCTAAGCCAAATACCGACGCTGTCTGAGGGGAGGAAGATGGAGAGGGACAGACACAGGTGGCGGTAGCGAGGAGAGACAGAGGGTGATGCTAGGAAACCGACCACCCCCCGGTCCTCCTTGGCTTCGTGTCTACGGGACCCCAGGGTATGGGAAATACAAAGAAAGCTAAGACCTGGATTCAGGGATCAAAGACTCTAGTATGAGAAAATAATTCAAGTGGGGCAGAATAGGGCAAGAGGAGGGGTGAGAATGTGGCGTCGGTAAGAATAAAGTTGGCGGAATGCTACACCAGATTGGTGGTTGCCATCAGGCCCATTGACATCATATGACTGAACTGATACATCCTGATGGCATAGTGCAGGGACAGGAAGTCCTAGCCAGGCCTGGGGACAGCTGTCAAGAGCTCAGGGCAGGAGTGTTCTGTAGAGGAGCTGGTGTTGGAACCTAGAAGCACTGACTGAATTTGAACTTGAGGAGCAGCAGCCCCAGGCAGAGAGCGCTCAGAATTCAGAGAGCGTTGGGTGACTCCAGAGATTGCAAATCTCTCTTTTCATTAAATCTCAATTTCGTGAACCAAATTAGCAGGTGTTTATTGTATGTTCTGTGAGAAGGAGACCAAGGCAAACTTAAAAAAACAAAACAAAACAAAACAAAAACCTTACACCATTCCTTTTTTAAAGTTTGATTTTCAAAAAAATGCAAGTCACTTTAAAAAATATTTTATTTATTTGTTGTTAGAGAGACAGAATGGAGGGAGGAGGACAGGGAAAGAAACATTGATGTGCTAGAGAAACATCAATCAGTTACTTCTTGTGCACCCCGACCTGGGACCTGGCCCTCAACCCAGGCATGTGCCCTGACTAGGAATCGAACTGGTGACCTTTTGGTTTGTGGGGTGACATTCAACCCTCTGAGTCACACCAGTCGGGACAAAAAAAAAAGTAAGTTATTTTTTATATGATAACCTGTGTCAACTGAGGAGGGGGAACCAGCATGTTATAAGAAAGGTGCAAACTTTTCCTAGTCATTTCCGCAGATAAAGGGTTTTTTTCTTCTTTTTTGAAATGAAATCAATAAGAACATACAAAGAGTTGCACCAAGACAAGAGACAGTCTTTCCGGAGCAGAAGCCGGGAGAGAGAAAGAAAACAGACAGGCAGGGGTTGGTTAACCCTAACCCCGGAGCAGACAAAAGAGTTTGCCGAGCACAGTTTTTAAGACAGAAATTCGATTTTCTGTAAATGTAGAGAAAAGCAGACCAAGAAAAGAACACTCAGTTTTGGGAAAAGACAACTTGTCCTTAGACAGAAATTAGAGAAAGTAGGAACTTTAATAGAAAATTCAACAAGAACAGTAATATATCAAATTATGTCATTATCTATAATTTTTTTATAGGAACTCCTTTCACTTGCATTGTGTCCTGTGCACGTGGTAAAGCCCCTGGAAGTCAGAATGGTCTTTATTTTACAAATAAGAAAAATGAAGTGTGTAGAGGTCCCCAGATTTGCCCAAAGCCACACAGTTCCAAGGCAGCAGAACTGCAGCTAACGCCATTCTTTTTTTTTTTTTTTTTCAATCCTCACCTGAGGACTTTTCTCATTGCTTTTATTGGGGCCGGGAGAGCATGACGGGAGAGAGAGAGAGAAGGAGAGACAGAGAGAGACATTAACGTGAGAAACATCAATCAGTTGCCTCTCGCACATGCCCCAACCGCCAACTGAACCCCAAACCCAGGCTTGTGCCCTCACCAGGCATCAAACCTGCAAACTTTTGGTTTCTGGGATGGCGCTCCAACCAACTGAGCTACATGCGAAAGGGGACAGGTATACTCTTTTGGCTTTAAACATTTTTAGAGGTGCTTGGGGGGGAATGGTGAACCCCCCTCTCTGCACTGACATGGTATCCACCTGTCAATGTAGTTCCAGTTTTTCTCCTTTCCATGAACCACTCCTGGCTTTGTCAGAAGAAAGAGCTAAGCCTTGCATATTTTCCATAAAAAAGATTTGCTTCTCTGACATACGCATTCATGGAAGCATTGCACGACCTTGCACAATCTTCAGCCGCATGGAAGTGAGCCCTTTGTATTAACTAGTTAAGTCTTTAAATTTGGTATTTAGGTTAAACACAAAATATGGTTCTCAGCATTATTCCAAGGTCACTATTCAGGATGGAGAAAATGTTAAAAGCATAGAAAGTAATGCATGAAAAATCCATTATTAAAAGCGGCACCTCCTTATCTACAATGGCAGTTACTTTAACACGATTCCCTTGCATTGTACTGACACGCTGTTGCCATCACCGCTGAAGCTCCATTAATGTTCCCATTATACGTCTCTATTCAGCATTCGCACCAGTTTCTATAATTCAACGTATTGCTGAGCTAAACTTTGCTTTGTGAAAATGCTGGTTTTTGAAACTTCCCCCGAAGAAATGACAAACCCATGAATGAAAACGTGCAGAATACCCCATTTCCTGTGTCCAGGGGAGCAAAACACCTTGTGTTTGGGGGATTGGAGTGGGAAATGGATTTTTGTCTTTTAATCAGTTGTGCCCAGGATTATAATGCTATTAATGCAAAAGCATGCTGAACGAATGGAGAAGCAGAGACGTGGAAAGTGTGCTGGAGGGTCTCCGACTGGCAGGTTCATAGCAAAGCCTCCCAGACAAATGGGGTTCAGTGTCTGAAGGGTCCTAGGAAGCCCCATTCCACAATTGTTATCAACTAACTTGGTCCATTGTTCAGCAATCCCTACTGCCAGGAATTTTTTCCTTCGGCCTAACTCAAATCTTTGCAGTTTAAGCCAATTTCCTGCTGCTTTTACAGGAAATAGCAAACAGCTGTTTGACCTCACGGGAGTAATCACTGATTTTATGTAATATGGACCTGGATTAGAGGCCCCCCCAAGCTCAGCCCTCCCGGCAGAACATTTTCTTCGTCGTTTGTTAAGAGTTTCAAAGCTCTGAATCGCTGTCCTTGTCTTCACGTGGAATTTGAAATTTCTTACTGAGTCCTGACCTAATAATCTCCTTGCATTAATTGACCCTGCCCATCAACACAGACATGTCTCAAGATTTTTATACGATCAGTTAAAGTCTTCCCGTTCCTTTCACGTTTGGGAAAATAAAATGTATCTTGCTATTTCATCTGAAGCCGTACCAGAGCTCTGCCTCACTTGAAAGGACCTGGCTCCAAAATGCGCAGGTCTGAGTGCAGAGCCGCGGTTTGAACTCGGCTCTCTCTGATTTCAAAACACTTTCTGCACTGATGCGTGGCGGCTGCCTGGTATCTGTATAAGGAGGGTCTGGGGGCAGAGTCAGGCTGGTAAAAGCACATGGAGACCTGCCGTAAAGATGCATTTGCTTAGCATGTATCTGGATTTCACACAGATTGAGCATTTACTTGGATGGAATCTAAACAATCATTTAAGTTACGGGGCAGAAGATGAAGTTAAAGGTCCTCAAAATGCCACCATTGAATTCCCTTACAACCTAAGAAAGATCTGTCGCTTCTAAAATGCCCAGAGGTGATGGCGATGAGTCGTAAGTGGTGGCTGGCCACCTGGCTCCGCCCATAATGAAAATGTCCATTTTCTGCTGAAAAGCAGGGACCTACAACCAAGATTACTCTACCCAGCGAAGCTGTCATTCAGAATCAAAGGACTGATAAGGAGCTTCCCAGACAAGAAAAATCTAAAGCAGTTCAACCAGTTTTATAGGAAAAGTGAAAAGGTCTTCTTTTAGAAGAAGGAAGGGAGAAGAACATCAAAAATATGAATAATAAAATGGCAATAAATAAATATCTATCGACAATTCCTTTAAATGCAAATGGATTAAATGCTCCCATCAAAAGACATCGGGAGGCTGAATGGGCGCCAAAAGAAGACCCCTTATATTCAATTAGACGCTGTCTACAGGAGACTCGCTTCAGGTTAAAGGCACAGACAGAAAGGAAAGGGCTGGGAAAAGATATTCTATGAAAATGGAAGTAAAGGAACAAAATAAAGCTGGGGTAGTAATACTTATACCATACAAAATAGATCTGAAAAAAAAAAAACGAACAAGCAGAACAGAGACTCACAGAGAACACTTTGACAGGTGTCAGATGGGAACAGTATAGGAGGGGGAAGGGACTGAGAAGTACAGACTGGTAGTTACAGAATATTCATGGAGGGGTGAAGCAGAGCACAGACATGTCTCAATAATATGTAACACTATGTATGGTGACAGACGGGTGCTAGATTGATTGGGGTAATCGCTTGGTAAGTTATATAACACCTATTCACTGGGCTGGACACCTGGAACTAATATAATATTGTATGCCAACTATAAAAAATAACACACTATTTAAGCCCCCCCCAAAAAAAACAAAGAAAGAAAATATCTATTTTCTCACTGAGGCTATCTGTGGACCTTATCAAAGGTACGTAGGATCTGAAGTCTAGCAAGTCAAGCCCTGGCTGGTGTGGCTCAGTGGATTGAGCACAGGCTGCAAACCAATGAGTTGCAGGTTCAATTCCCAGCCAGGGCACATGCCTGTGTTGCGGGCCAGGTCCCCAGTAGGGGCACATGAGAGGCAACCACACATTGATGTTTCTCTCACTCTCTCTCCTTCCCTTCTCCTCTCTAAAAATAAATCAATAAAATTAAAGAAAATAAAGTCTAGAAGTCAAGATAAAAACTAATCCCTATAGGCTAGGATGATGGGCTGAGTCTTCTAAGACCATATCCTGGAAGGAAAACATGTGAATGTTTACATGGAGCTTACACAAAAAATGAAAATGTCAACTGCTGTATTGAAGCAGGAGCGAGAGAGGCCAGCATCAGCTGAATGATTAGCAAGGACATGGACTCTTTAGTTTATTCTAAGCTTTGGTGGGACCATTCGTGAGGTGGGGATGTTAGCAAAAATAAATTGCCAATATTGGATAAAATATAAATTCGGTTCTTTATTATGAGGCTTCTTTAAAAAAAGATTTTACTTATTTATTTTTAGAGAGAGAGGGAGGGAGAGAAACATCAGTGTGTGGTTGCACTTGCTCGCCCCCTACTGGGGACCTGGCCTGCAACCCAGGAATGGGCCCTGACTGGGAGTTGAACCAGCGGCCTTTGGGTTCAGAGGCCGGCACTGGGCATTCAATCCACTGAGTCACACCAGCCAGGGCTGCAAATGCAATTCTTAAGGTACACTTCCAGGGACTCTCACTGTGGGTAACAGCATCTTGCACCATGTATCCAGGGCCCCCTTTTGGGCCCCTCATCTTGGGAGAGGAAGGGGAGTTGGGTACACATGGCCTGCCATTGATGTGGAAGGGAGGTGTCCCATCAGGACCACTCTCCAGGGTAATAATGCCCTGTAGCCAACTTACTGACTTGCCTCCACACCCTGCAGGAGCAACCTCCTAGAGCAAACCCTTTGGAAAGGAAGCACATACCCTTCTAATGAAGAAACAGTCCACGCACGGGGGCTGGCAACTAGAGAAGGAAGCAACACCACGTCCATATGTCTCCTGCAAAACCCCGGGAAACTCACGCTGCTCGCATCAGCACTCTGGATGCCCCACGATTCGCTGCTCAGCGGGGGGACATTCCCTGTTCCTGGAGGAAAGCACTTGGCATCAATAATCTCGTGTGTGCTTCATGGTGGGATGGAGAGCAAAGAGCTGTTTTGCTTGGAGCTCATGCTCTGTGTGGGGTGCTCTGTGAGGCTACACCACGGCGGTCCTGCATTTTCTCCAGTCCCGAGGAACAAGAGACGCAAGGTGGTGAGAATGAAGAGGGAACTCGGTGCGCTGTGGGTGTCCGAGGTACACACGTGGCTCTCAGAAGTCTCCGCAGCTTGTCCCAAGGTCGGCAGTCCATGTGGAGCTATCATCACACTCTCCTGTTTTGCAGAAGCAGCAAATCTACAGTCAGCCTCTGGGTTTGGGTCCCTTCCCACGTTGAAGGATGAGCCTTCTTTTGTGGGTTTCTGGCAAAACACTGAATGCATGTTCATCTACTGCCTGTATCGCTAAGGAGTTCCTAGTGCCCACGCGGGACAGTTGAGGATCTTCCTGCACCACGTGTAGTGAGGGAAGGAGGGGAAACCAGGAAGTGACGGATGATACCGATGCAGCCCTTGTCCTTTGCCCACTCAGGCCCCTGCCAGACACTCCCGTGTAATTTCCAGCTATTTCTCTGTCACCCCAGCAGGCTACCAGGTCTTCGAGGGCTTGAATCACAGAAGGTTCACTTTTGTATCTAGGGAGTGTGTCTGGCTCTGAGTGAACTAAATGAGTGGCTTATTGGCCATGATCCCCAGAATGGCAACGCAGTCTTTGTGTTGTAGGAAGGGTCTCGGCCACCCGGGGTCTGGTCTTACCTGTACCAGTCACCCGAGCTGCTGATTTGGGCAAGTCACTTCTCCTAAGGCCGCAGTTTCCTTGGGTTTTGTTCAGCTTTGATAGCTAGCAGATTAAGAGACCCTGACAAAGTGCTCTGCATGCCCGGCTGTGAATTTGTATAAATGTCTGAGGCTCGCTCAGTTCTCAGCCTGCAAAACTAGAGAAAGGAATGAAGAGTGTCAATGACTTTCATTCACACAGTGGACCCAGTGGGTAGGGACAGGGTCGAGTGTTTGTTCCACAAGGTCAGCAGTTGGTGGAGATAATCATGGTGGTGAGGCCACCCTCTCTGCCAGTCCAGCACAGCCCTGACTCTGGCTTCCAACTTCCCCTCTGGCTGGACTGGCTGGCCGTCACTCGCATGTGATCGAGGACTGCCTTCCAAATCGCAAAACGACGTTCTCACTCTTCTCTCCCACAAGGAGAGTCGGTGGAGGTTCCCCATTCTCAACATGCTTGTTGAATGACACCAGACCCTGCTCTGACAGAAGGAGTCATTCCTCCTGGGCAGAGAACCGGACTCTCTTCCAAAAGCATTTCTCTCTGTCTCTTTCTCGTCACAGGAAGGCTTCCTGCCACTGGTGTCGAGTCAGAGAAAAACAACATGCCCACACCACACTACCCCACTTCTGGGCATGGAGACGCCTCTACAAGTCCCAGTTGTATCAATTGAAGCACAGATCTGTGACAGAGGCCACTGTTTATCTCTGAGGCGTCTTTGCCGGGTGAAATACGGACTGGCCTGCCACTCTCGGCCTTCCTCTGGGCTCTTTCTGCCACCTTCCTGTGCATATCATTCCCCTGATTGCCTGCTTCAATCGGCCTTTGAGTGATCTGCCCCGCTGACTGCCCAGTCTCTTTCCCGGGGGACAGTGAACTCCTTACACGCAGGGAGAGGGGCTTGTGTGAGTGCACCCCCCGGGCCTGCCGCGGCTCAGTGAGTGTTTATTGAACTCAGTTCATCTTCCATCCACCCCTACAATCAACTCCCAGATTGCACTGGGATTTGGGCATCTTCTCTAATCACCCTAGTTTGTCTAGAATTCCTAATAATTTATACCTCCATGTTAAAAAAGAAATGTGAGAGAGAGAGAGAGAGAGAGAGAGAAACAGTAATGTAACAAGCACTTTTCATGTTCAGATATAGTCTTGCTTTGGTTCTATGGAGTACTTTTAGAATGTCATCTTACATGTCGAATCTTTTAAAAATTAGATTTTTCTCTAGCTGGAGCCTCATTTCCAAGTGACATTTTACAGTTCTCTTCAATAAAGAGAATTAATCATTCGACAGACCACAGGTCCAAGAAATGCAGAATAATCCTTTATTTCATAACGATGGGCTTTTATTCCAAACATCGGTAAAAGTCAAAACCTATGGCACTATCCTCTAGATGTGCCGCTTCTTTTAGTCAAAATAGGAAGGAAGCGATGTGTTAGGTGGGAAGCTCTGATGTAGCTGAAACCCCTCTGTCTTAAATACTGAGTCCGCCAAGCTACACGCTCGATGCTATTTGAATCCTCTTGGAAGAATCTAATCAATGCACCCTGTAGAGGGACCTTGAGCATTTGAACCTAGAAGGAGAGAAAGAGTTAAGTGACCATCCCCAATTACAGCCTTGGAGGGGGTGATTAAGATCAAAATTGCAGGGAGGTTTTTAATTTAGCTGCCGAGAGGAGCTGCCCCCGGGTTGAGTCAGCTCATCAGATCATGCGCAGGCCCCACCTCCTCGCCCCGCGCTGTCACTCAGAGCAATTCTATCAGAGAGGGCGCCAAACGGACTGCGCGGCCCAGTCCCCTTTGTCCACGTGGCCACCAGAGTCCCCTTTCCCGTTTCCTTGAGGCGAGAACAAGCAAAGCAAGTCGAAGTGAAGCGAATTCAGAAACGAACCAGGAGGACGTGGAAAGACTTTGAGCAATTCCTCCGAAGGGTCAACATGAATAAACTAGCTGTGGCTTGTAAGACGCAGGATCGGGGTCCTCACGACGCGTGCTTTCTGCTACGGAATCACCTCCCAAAGCTTTTTTCTCATACGTTTAGTCTGAAATACACTCACCCCGCGCCAGTTTCCTCCCAATGCTAAGGGTAGCCCTACATGGTGATGCATATTAGAGCCGATGAAATGTATGGTGGAAAGGGGGATTACTTTGAAGATGGACCTGCGTGGGGGACTTCTTTGGGCTGGAACGACATCCGGGCGCTATTAGGGGATGGGACCCTCTAGCCACACCGCTAACAACTTCTTCCTTCTCTGCACTGCTTGCATGTGGCGGGGATGGTGCCAGGCACTGGATCACATTATCTCTAACGCTGAAAACACCAGGGATGTGGGGCCTATCATCCTCGGAGGCAATGATTCCGTGCCTAAGTGACCGTAATGCAAAAACAAGGCTTGTCTGTAAACATTTTCTGAGGTTACACCCTGCTCCTGAGGTACACTTACGGATAGGCCCACACATCCATTATTTATATAAGGAAGGCCAATATGATTGAACTTCATATTAGCATGAACCCAGTATAAATATTTATAAATTAACGTTTAATTAACATGTTGGTTGAAGCGGGTTTCCACGGACGATATGTAGCCACTGACGTTGTAAAGTTTCCGAGCTTTGCATGAAATGAGCATTTGTGAATTTAATAAGCCTAGTTTCCGTTTAAAAAACACAAACAGAGTGTTTGTAAAGTTAATCAGTCTATCTTTTATTTGGAAAAATGTAAAGTTAATAAGCCTGTGTTTTATTTGGGAAAAAAGTGCACCCTTTCTTACCGATTTCCTGATAACATATTCTAGAATACAAACGTGGGCCCAGAGTTAAGTAACCGTTCAAGGCTTCTTAATTGAACTATGAATAATGCAATGTTTTCAGGATTCCCATCAAGAACGTTTACTGGGGAATACAGTATATTTGTTTCAGACGGGAGCTTGCCTGAATTCAGTGCTCTGCAGACAGTGCCCTCATCCAAACAATGGTAACCCTCCATTCCGTACATCGAGAACGCCGACTGTTCTTTCGGTTTAACAGTGTCCAAATCAGTCAACGAGATCAATCAGAAAAGTCTTCAGCTCAAGTTGCGGTGTGTTTGCAATTCAGAGTTTTACTTTGTAAACCAAGCCACTCACCACGCACTCCAGAGGACGGTCCAAGGGTCCTGCTCAACGAAACGTCTGAAAAGGTCCATGCCATCCAGCCTCACTGTGTTCACCGTCAAACATTTTCACATGTGAACAGCAACAGATTTGAACAGTTCCTGTTGTAAATATATGTAATATTCAATATATGGCATGTAACTATGTAAATATAAACACACAGATGCATATGAACACGTATATAGGCTAGAGGCACACACACAAAAATCCCGAGCATTTTAAAAAAGCATGTTCGTAAATTTTTTTTTTAACTGTATCATGGCCCAATAGTATCTGCTAGTATCTCAGAAAGCTTCCTCTCCATTTAAGTGCCTTTTATATTTCTGGAAGAGTCTACTTTTTTATTCATAGAAGTTTCTCATTCATCACGATACAGTCTGTTCCTGATTATAATAACAGAATGCTTGACCATCAAACTTTCCACAGTGAGAAAAAGTTAGGGAAATTGGTTTTAATTAACAAAATATTTTTATTTCACTAGAGACTTTGCAAATAAGTGAGGCAGTAATTTTTGGTTAAAATTTATGTTTGTTTTGACCAATGTAAAAATGTTCATGAATCATTATTTATATCATGGATAATGCTTAGAAATTAGAGTGTAAAGGCCTATTTAATGATCTCAGGCTGCAGTGAAATATGTGTGTATAATAAAAATATTAAAGTAAGACCAATATGAATTACAGTGAAACATTGGATGCTGACACCCTCTTCTTCAGCAGCTACAAACAAAATATTGGTCAATATTTTCACCTGTAGCTGGTGCTGGTTAGAGTTTGTCAAGATTTCAAAAGGTTTAAAAGTAAATAGCCGTGTGCACAGGCCACCAAAATGAAGAAAAAGGGTCACAGATTTTAATACAGCAGGCTCATGTAAATATTGAGTTAACTATTTAAAAGATTTAAAAATTTAGCTTTATAGTTGACAATATAACTTGCATCCAAATAATTCAAAAATAAGACTATATACATATTTATATTTTTCTTCAAGTTATAGTATGCCATCCATGCCTTAAGTCTTTTTAAAATGAGGTAATTGGATTGCAGTTTGCATTTTAACATGTGGCATAAGGATGTTTTTTCATCATTTAATATCAAAAAAGTTTCATTTACTTCAAAACACTTCAACAACATTTTTTAAAGTTTTTTAATTTCAAATGGGAAGAGCAGCACACACGCTGACACCGGGGAGGCGGAGAAGGACGAGGCAGATGAGTTCACTTCTACGTGGGTCTAAAAACAACGCAAGCAGACGGGCAGGACAGAAACAGGGTCACGACAAAGAGCAGGTTTCGAGGGTTGCAGGAGAGGAGAGGAGAGGAGCTGGGGGCTGGGGGAAAAGGTGAAGGGATTAAGAAGTACAATCGGCAGTTACAGAATAGTCATGGGATGCAAAGGACCGCTTAGGGACTGGAGTCAATAACAGCGTAATAACTCTGTGTGGTGTCAGGTGGGGACTAGACGTATTGGGGGGATCACTTTATACCGGTTAGAGCAGCGTCTAATCTTGGGGTTTCACATCTGAAACGAAATAATATTGTTTGTCACTTGTAATTTAAAAATTAAAAAAAATTTAAAAGTCTAATCAATAAATCACATTTCAATGTAAACAATATATCCTTTCTCTTAATAATTTAAATTTCAAAATGAGACTGTCTTTGGTTTTCTCCACTGTCATTGCCATGTGTGGAAAAATATTTAAAAAAATCAAATACTAAGTTAAATTATTACACACTGATATTTATTTAGATGTATTTTTTAGAAATACTCTTTCTTTAATTTGCCTACCAAAATGGAATAGTCCAGAATATTTTGTTAAATGTTTTTTAAAATCTAAGTTCTTGTGAGTCATTGAAATAATTTTACTGAAATTAATTGAATCAAAGCAATTGATTAGACATTTAAGCTTTATTTTAATAGTATACATTATAATGATTAGAATTTAGCAATATTACTTGTTTATTTTAATATAGTATAACTTATTTTAATATAGTGTAATATAGCATTTCCAGTATTTTGATACTCAAAAAGGATGAATTTTAGACACATCCGATTTTCTCTGTTTGACTGTGGCGTATAATACAATACAAATAAAACAAAGCTCATGCAGATGCTTACAAGGACTATCAAAATTAGAGGTATTTCAGTGGTAATATATGTTTTTCATTCTATCATAATTTATTAAAAAGTCTCTTAATTCTAATTCTGTGTGATAAAATTCACTGACAGTTTTTATCACAAGGGCAGTAAGAATGGGGGAGTAACTTGCAATATCTTAGAAATGTTTTGCTTCAATATATTTAATATATTGTAGCAGTGACTTTAAAAGGCAGTATTGGGAATTACAGAGAAAGTGCTGATTTACAGGCTTGTTTTATAATTTATGATGTTTAAAATCACTTAGAATTTTTAAGTGTGTCTATTATACAAAATTATAATTCAACATTACTATTTCAGTGTCTATAGTTGATCATAAGTAACAAAATCTAGCAAAGCAATTCAAGTTTCTCTGGGTCTGTTTCTATTGGCCTAATTTTCAGATTGTAGATCATTTACACAAAAGACAAGCACCAGTGGTAGTTAAAAGAGATGGGAAGCCATACCAAAGGTATCATTCCATTAAAATTCTACATTAATGTCGCGGTTAAAAAATAACTCATGTAGGTCTCTCCTGGGGTAGAACAAAAAGAGAGAGAAACCACCGAAAAGTTTGACATCTTAATCTGGGCTATTCTTACAAGATAATACTGCGGCAGAGAGCTTTGTTAGGACAGGGAACATTCGGAGCCGCAGGAGAAGCGAATTTTCTGTTTCTCATCCGTTTGTGTCAATATTGGCAGAAGTGTGCTGTTTGTTTTCATGCGTCCAAGTATTTCATGCAAGTCTGCAGGATTCAATTTATCTTATTTGCTTCATGCTTCTGAAGACTTAAGCATTCTCAGGTAAATGAAGAAGAGGGCTTTTAAAAATAAGCAGTGAACATTCAGGAAAGCATGAGACTTTTTTTGCTTTCTCCAATTTAGAGCACTTTTTGGTATGAGTGAATTATATTGAAATGTTTTCTTTCAAGGCAAAAATGCCCAAAGATAAAGTGACATTTTTGCCATTGACTTTTCTCTGTTTCTTAATCTCTGGGCATATAAGATGCAGGTCTCCTTATCAAAATTGATGTATGCCAATATTTACAAATCCTCAAAGCAAAAACATTGCAACCTGTAAATATCTGGTCTTTTTGCATAAAACATTTTGACAGTTTAAAATGTAAGTACATCGACAAATACTAAGTTCATATTCCAGAACAAATAACCAGAATATTTTTCTTGCAAATGGAACTTTTTATGCTGAAAAATAAAAACAGTTTTAATTATTTCAATATCAGGTCTGTCTTTCAATCACTTAAGCTTAGGTGATTCACAGTGTAAAAATTTCTTGCTAAGGTAATTAGTATAATTAATTAATTATTCAATAATTAAAATGCAGGTTAACAAACTCCTCTGTGTAGAAGTTTTAAAAAATGTCCTTCATTCAAACTGTGAACTCTAAGCCTATAAAACTCTTCAAAGAACCCCAAGATATCAAGCCATCTTTTATTTTGCTGAACCTACCCCCCATGTCCACTTTTATTCATACTTAAATACTCAGTATGCTCGGAGCTTGGAAGAAAACTCGAAAGCCTTAATGGATCACTGATTTTAACCAAAGAGGTAGGTGGGTATCCCTTATAAATGAATTCAAAACAATTTTTGTTTTAGCATTAATAGTTTTCCTCAAATAAAAACAAGCTTCTTAGTGGAAGAGAGTTAAAGTCCTGAATAGGGCACCGATTAACATATCTTTTATTTTAAACTCAAGGACAAACGTTCCGAAACAATATCTGTTACTTTGGGACAAGGATGCATTTTCTCCTTCCCATTTTCTAATATTCCCGCAGTGGTCTTCTTTTGAGCAAAGGATAACAGAACCAAAGTACAAAGCGAAGGGTTCAGTTAAAACCAGCAGGAATATATAAAATCAATTTAAGGCAAACAGTATTTAATGTTGCCATAGTTTAAAGCTAATGGATGAGTTGGTTAAGCCTTTCATTTTTCATGAGGTGTATATTCTCAGTTTGGGTGCTATGCCTTTGAAAGTGTATTTATGATTTAATATAGTAAGGTGCAGATTTGAATTTCGAGGTAGCGTGTTTTCAAGATATCTGCTTATACCAGGTAGTAGGTAGTTATTATAATCAACAGCAAGAATAATATTCAAAGTTATAGTGAGCTTTCTCAAGACCTAAAAATTATAAAAGCCTGGTAGTGCTTTCGTTTTGTTGTTCCTTAAATATCTACATAATCTCTTTTAGAAACATGCAAATTGTGAAGTGTGTGTGCCTTTTTTCTCGGAATGATTCTGAATGTCAGACAAGGCTTCTAAATAATTTTTTCCTAGCCTCAGCAAACTCACGACAATCCAGAAACTGATGAAATAAATTACCTATCTTGCCAAAAACAATGAGATGGGCAATTTCCTTTTTTTTTTTTTTTAGCTAAAAGAAGAACTACTATAGAATTAAATCAGGGATGATAAAAATCACTCTGAATTGTGCCAGGATTTTGTTCCCACCTTTCCTACACACAGGAACATCTGTAATACTGGAAACACACAATCAGTCCTCAAACTGGCCCAGGATCACTTGCGCAATATTGATCTTGTAATTACTCCCTTGGAGGACAAAACTGGATCTTTTCATGTGTGCTTGTCAGATGTTATCAAAAGTAAATGTTTGCAACAAGTGTTAAAAAGCATTTCCATGCTAACTCAAAGATTGATGTCATCACCAGATTGTGAAAACACATTTCCACCCCCCAAAAATCTATAACTTTTGCTTTCACTTTTTAAAATGGAGTGTTTTTTTAAAATGGTGTTATTGATTGTGCTGATGAAAAGAATTCTTTACATATTTTCTGTGCCCTTTTCATGCCTGTTACCTTTCTGCATCTGGGTTTGGAAGCATTCCTAAGTGCGTTCCCTACCTGCCTATCTTTTTGACGTATCATTCAGACTGATTGGCAAGTCCAACCCAGAAGTAATCTGGTATCTGGGAAGACAGTAGCAGTTTCTTTATGTAACTTTCTCAGTGAAAACATGTAGGGGCATGAACAAATACACAATGACCCCCGAGTGTCTGTGGCTTTTGGTCTGACACCTGACACAGAAGCAGGCTGGAGACACTCTTATCAGTTACAAGAGCTCAAGGATAGCAATGGTGTGCAAGATGATGAGAAAGCTTTCTTTCTTTCTTTTTCTTTCTTTCTTTCTTTCTTTCTTTCTTTCTTTCTTTCTTTCTTTCTTTCTTTCTTTCTTTCTTTCTTTCTTTCTTTCTTTCTTTCTTTTTCTTTCTTTCTTTCTTTCTTTCTTTCTTTCTTTCTTTCTTTCTTTCTTTCTTTCTTTCTTTTTCTTTCTTTCTTTCTTTTCTTTCCTCCCTCTCTCTCTCTCTCTCTCTCTCT